>PVIR01008436.1:0-56654 GCA_004026965.1 Petromus typicus
GAGCCAAGTCCGCTTCCGGTACTCAGATAGCAACAGCGGTTCGACTGCTTATAAAATTAGGACCCAACTTTTTCCTTTGTTCTAGCAAAAGACTTCCTGTGAGAAAGCAGTAATCCTTTAAAGCTTTCCAGTCCAAAGGTCTCTCCTGGTTTGTATTCCCCCCGTCCCTATCCCCCAGAGGAAATGCTCAATCACTTCACAAGGCATTTCTTGGTTCCAAGCTGCACTGGGGCTGAAGGACTCCTGGTGAGGAAAGAAAACTGGTCATTTGAACATCCTTTCCTGGGATCTGTCTGAAGTGTAGACAAGCAGCAAGGATGAATATTAATATGCCTTCCATCATCAAAAGCTATTGCATACCCAAAGGATGATAAATATTTTAATCAGTTTCCAGCCTGTCTAGCGGAAGTCAGTGTACTCCTTAGGGATTTCCCCAGTGCTGTGCCCAAAACCTGTCCGCTACATGCTGCTTTCAGTGTATTATTTTGAAAATTAGTAACAGCCAAGTTCAAGCTTTGTTGGAGAAGTCATTCCACTTTGAGATAATTTTGCTCTGTTATATTTTTTTAATCATAGGTAAGTCTAAGCTATGAGTATGCCAACAAATGAGACAAAATACCATGCATGAAAGTTTTACCAACACTGCTACTCTGGGAAACTAATAACCTAGTTACTCCTCTCACTGTTTAAAAAAAAAAAATCCCATATTTACATAAGTTGTTGGCCACTGATTGCTCAATCTTCTGAGCTAGAAATGCCAAGGGCATAAAATGAGACATACTTCTGTGCCCTCAATATTTAAAAAAAATAAATAAATAAGGTAAAGATGTTTGGGAGTATTGTGAGGTCTATGTTTGTTTAAAAATAGAACTAATCCAAAAATATTCCTATAATGGAGGAGGTAATATTTTAGGGCAATATAGACTGGAAAAAAAATTGTTAAGGGGCCACACTAAGCAATATGAGTAGAGGGAAAAGTATAGACTAGCACAGTAACTTCAGTTTTGTTTCTTTAACAAACACATATCGAGTACTCACTGTGTACCCACCACAGGTCTAGGAGTTGAAATCAAAGTGACTATGACAAGTACCCTCATGGGGAAGGTATCAGGAATGGGCAAACAACAAACAAGCGCATAGTCTCATGGCAGATTGTGAGAGTGGGGTGGAGTAAGGAGGAGCCAAGCAAAGCTCCTCCACCTTGAGAGTGGGCATGGCCAGAGACATTCTCCTGAAGGAAGGGACCTGAACACAAAGGTCTCAATGACATGCTGAAAGTAAATAACAGAGGGAGGACTATCCCAGAAAGAGACAAAAGCACACACAAAGACTCTGGCAGAAGCACATCAGGAATGTTCTGAAGGCCGTAAGGCAGCTCACAGCGAAGAGGAAGAGATGGGGAAAGCGTGGGAAGGTGAGCTATGTGTGGACTGATCATGCAAGGGAATCAGGCCATTACAAGAATCTGGATTTCTAGATATGAGGGCAGACTTGGACCGGGGAAAGTGAAGAAGCTGCCCGGTAGTATTTGAGAGGATCTGTGACTGCAGTGTGTTCGGCAAGTGGAAGTGGGAGGTATTTCTATAAAATACGGTTGTGTTTCACAAAGTGGTAACTAGGAGGTGGTAAACATGTGTTAGGTCACGACTACATTTTCAAGACTGAGCTTACTGGATTCATGGGTAAATTGAGAAGATTCTGAGGTTTTGGCTGGGCAAGTAGATGAATCAAATTACTGAATTTTGAAAAACTAGGGGAAAGACTAAGAGATTACAGGAATCAAGAATTTGGTGTTGATGGATAGGCCAAGTGTGAGATGCTTGTTATGAGAGGGTTGAATACTGCCCCGCTTTTCTATCTAATACAGTATTCAGGTGCCTCAAGATACGGGAGCTCAATACCAAGAAAATATGAATTTATTTGTTAGAAAAAGAACGAAAAATATCATCAGCAAATGACCACAAAGATATGTTCAGGATTACAGAAAATGTAACATACCATGATTTCCTTTGGTTGAAAAGAAACAGAATCATCACTTTACAGACGTCAGTGGGGAGGGGTGAGCAGGATGACAGTTATGTTAGCCTTAGTGCCTGGAAATGCCAACACAATGTGTTCCCCGAGCTCTCTGGCAAGTCAGCTTTTGTCACTTACAGTACAGTTCTCCAGAAACATTTCTGCAAAATATGGAGATAATCTAGCCCTGCCTCCCAAAGCATTTAACCTACCAAAGCCGGGAACATTATAAGAGTAGTGCTATATTCCAGATTGTTGCAAGTTCTCTTCACTTCCAGGACTGAACCTGAATTCTAGAAGCAGAGATATGAGTAAAGACAAAGAATGCTGCCTCCAACAAGAGACTCAGATGACCCCTCTGAAATGGTTTCTAAACTGAGTACTGCTCCCACTCTCCTCTAAGATTACTACTGGTGATACTTTATGTACACGGTTTGTATAGTACAAACTTCCTCATACAGTCATCACAATAACGAACTTCAGAAGGTAACAGTTTTAGGGCCCTTTGTTAACCAACTTGGAGAAAAAGGACCTCAAATGTGGATAGCATTCCAAAGAAATGGCAAGACATCCTTTGCAAATATTGTTTCTCTTTCAAAACTGGAAGTCTGCTGTCTTTTTTTTTTTTTTTAATTACTTCATTTTTCTAGACTGAGATTCTTAGATGATGCCAAAAAAGTATCTGTAATAAGGTAAATGGGAAATGATAACTATATTTAGCCTCCCCATCAACTACCCCCCCCCCAAAAAGAAAAAAGAAGGTAAACATTTGTTTTATGCTACATCTTTCCCCCAGAAATACGGAAGTTCCTGACACCTCAATCTGGCGTGGTTTTCTGAATGCACATCTGAGTCTATGAGGGTCTGCTCACTAGTCAAATCAATCCAAAATATATTCCAGCAGCCAAAGCTAGGACCCCAGGAAAAAAGAGAAACTTCCACATCTTTTACATTCATTTCAATTTCTGTGTAGTTAAAAAACATTTAGAAAAACACGGCTCATGTTTTTCTTTAATATACAGAATGTGGTGTGTGTGCATGCATGTTTGTGCATGAGTGTATGTGCATGTGTGTGTATGTGTTCATTCACATGTGAATTTAATGCAGACTGGCAAGATTCAGCCAAGTCCCAGGAAATCAAGGCTAACATAGAAACTTTATTCTGATTTTTCTCTCCACCTACTAACAAGAGTTAAGAAAGGTGGCAAGGCTTTCACTTGGAATTTCTAACCCCTGTCACTTTGTGTCACCATCTTCAGCATCTATGGTCTTGTTCCTGTTGTGTGCAGAACAGAAAAAGCAGAAATGTCAGTCCACTTAACATTGCTGCAATGTACCAGCCAGGTCCTAGTACTGGATACCAAAAAAACCTCAACTCACATAGCACATGTAAGGGTTAAAAACAGAAAGTCCTACCCACTGGTTTGCTCTGATATTCCTGGAGATATTGTCACTGGATGTATCCTCAGTAGAATTCTATTCAACACTTCTGTCTTTAAGTACAAAGCTGTAGGCTGTAGCAGCTTTAAGAAACATAAGTATCCCTTTTTTCTGCTGCACAGTATCTGTGTGTGAAATTCTCTAAAGGGGTTTAAGTATTTACCCTGAACACTATCAGACGGTTTCTAAAATTTTCCTTATCCAGTTGCAAAAACACTTCAAAGAGAATCATAAACACAGTCCTTTGTGCTTTCCATGCACATTCTATTTTTGAGGCATAAGCCTGAATTCTCTAGGAATCGTAATTTTTTTTTTTCCCAGCAAGACAGGATACACAACACTTTTAAAAAAATTCATTATTGAATCTGTAGCAAATAAGGAGGGGTGGGGGTAAGAAAAATCTGAAAGTCAAAAAGCAACCAAAAAAAGGAGCCACAACTTACTAGAGACCCACTGCTAGGTTCCACATCAAATGTCCCTCCCTGCCCCCAAATACTTTGCTCGCGATAGGACCACACAGCTGTGAAGAGCTGAAGTAGGAGATGGTAGGAAGGGGAATGCGAAGAATGAGCCTTCCATGACCGCCGTTAGGACAACAAAAAATGTGAGTCAAGGATTTCACACTATTATGGCACAAAGTGACTTTTTTCTTTTTTTTCCATTTTTCAAAATTAAACATACATTTCCCAAAACATAAGGCCCTAGAATTCCAAACATCAGATGCACATAACTATTTTGTTTTAGGAAATGTAGTATACATTAGGACAGGCAACATATATTAGTATGTATATTAACAGCAAGGGAGAGGGGAAGCATATCCACATCCATATATATGGGTAGAGACGTGTGTGTGACTTCACCATGAAAATAACCAAAAAATTATACTTTATCACTTTAGTCCTTATAACTCCAAAAACCTTTAATCTAGAAGAAAGTTTAAAATGAATTTAGCTAATTGAACTATTACAAACAGTAAGGGTCAGTATAGTGAAGACAGATTTCAGCCACTTTCCCTAGATGCAGTGATAAGTTTAAGCTAACGCAACACGATGATAGTCCTGTTAGCCGACTGTGAAACACACGGCTGCAAAGCTTGGTCATTTCCTACAACCGTGGAGCCCACACTGAAGAGGACTCAGCCCCACCACAGCAAGCAGGAGCTTTTCCCAGATGATTTACACGGATCGCGGTGACAAGAGGCATGAGTCATCTTGAAATTAAACTATTATAAATAACTTGTCAGGGACAACCTTTACACGCTGCAGTACATTTCTCTCTTAAAACCTGAACAGCAAGAAACTGGTTACGTTATTCAATAAAACACCTACTCGTTTTCCACATCTCTGTCCTCCCATGCCAAATTTTAACATAAATGGGTAGAATTAAATGTAGCCTATAGCTTACCTAACATAATTATATGTTGTGTTTTACGCTGTTTCAAAACAGATACATTAAAATAATCCAGGCTTGGCTTCTACCCATTCAAGTCAATGAAGGTTATTAGGGCCAAATGCCATGGACAGGCACGGCTACTGTCAGGACAGGAAATGCGACTCAAAACATTCAGAATGAGAAGGATCTACTTTTCTCTTCAAAAGGGAAAAGCAGTGAAAACATCATGGAGAAATTTCTCTTCAGTATATAAATCAACAATTTTTTTTTAACTCCTTACTCTGGAAAGTATTCTAGAATATTTCCATTGGATTATACCAAATAGATCTTTTTCTGCTTCTTTCTTTCTTTCTTTTTTTTTTTTTTAAGGTCAAAAGGAATTGAGTAAATGTCATCAATTTAGAGGATTTCACACCTAGCGTTCTTTTCAGTATCACTGTGAATTTGATAGTGTTAAAACATTTTTATAGGTAAAATAAATGTCAGTTTTGCAAAGAGCGATACCAGACCCTGAGAGACAAATGGCCTATCCATTCAATCTCTGGCTGTAGCAAGACTTCCTCGCCTCACTGGAGATTTCAGCTTTTCATATTCCTCTTTACCCAGAAAGCACAGCTCATACAGTGCCTTTCAAATGGTAACTCTCTCTTATCCTGAACAGTCCTCTCAAAATACAATGATCTGGGATGGGAGGTAGTGGGTTGGTTCAAAAATAAAATAAAATTCAAACATTTGAATAGCATCATACTGTTATAATACTTCTTGCCAAAGGGGCAAAAAAAGAAAGGAAAGGCCAGGCTAAAGTCCTGGGTTGTAAGAAAAGGTTATGTTATTTTGGCCTTAATTGCTCATAAATTCATGAGGTAATATTCAGGGAAAATGTGATGTTTTATCAGAATGTCATGCAAATGTAAGGTTTCACATTTATATCACAAGAGCATGCACGGAGTAAAACTAACCTCCCAGAGAGAAACAGTGAGAATAAGCAGTATAACTGGGGGGACAGGGACTGGGAAGTAGAGGTTGGGGGAGTTTTAGAGACAGCTGACTAAACTTTCTGAAATATGTGACCAGTTATGACATGTGAAGCAATTACCATTAATGGAAGAAAAACTCTTTCAAAGCTCATTTTCCATTCTCCTAGATCCTTCCTGAGACTACACCTCCCAACCACAAAGTTAAAAAAAAAAAGAATACAAAGACAGAGAGAAATTACAACATAAGTCTCTTCCCGGGTACAAGGGCTGTCAAAGGTTGCTTTGCTCATAAGCAAAAGGGGAAAAGTAATGCACATATAGCCTGAGGTTTTTTATTTTCTCACTGAAAGAGATCGATGTAATGTTGCAGAACAGACAAAATGCATTGATTAAAGAAATCTTTCCACAACACACACAATGATTTTGCAATTCAAAAAAAAAAGGACAATGATAACAAAGAATCACTTGTCCTAAATGATAATAATTTTGAGTAGTATATTCCCAGGAAGTAAATGTAGTACATTCAGATATGCCGTGTAGATTACTCTAATTCTGTGGAATCCAAATGTACACCAAACATTGCACTTTTTATGTTAAATTGCTGCTGAATTTGTTAACCCACAACTGATTTCCTGTGTTATGGAATCTTGGAGATTACAGCTAACTTGAAGCAACAGGAATAATTCTTGACAGTTAATGGTGTATTTGTGTGTATTTTCCTGAAAGGCTAGCTAGCATCCTGGGACCGCAACTGGCAGCTCAACATTGCCCCCTACTGCATGCAACTAAAAAGAGAGGAGGAGGTGGTCTGGTAAAGAGTGGAGAGCCCAGGCACTCTCAATTTGCAAAAGCTGATGGAGCAGTAGAGGAGGCACAGGCCTTTCAAATGAGTGTTCTCTCTGTCTCTTTCAATAGCCAAAATAAATTACTGTGAATTTGTTAAAAGTCATTTTAAAAGGCTTCCAGTGATACTTAAATTTAACTTAGAAAGATTGTCCTTTTTATCTCAGCCCAAACTTCCACTCTGCTGATAATGATCATACTGAGGCCTGCTGAGGAGAGACACTGGGCCATTGATTTCCCACAGCTCACTGAGGAATACCACACCAACTACTGCACAAGAAAACCAGCTTTGGGAAATTCCAGAGATGGCTGTACCTTTGAATATTTTTCACACGTAAGCTACAAAATAAGTAAAAGACACTCCTACCTCATGTGCCATCACCCCATCGTATATATATATATATATTTAACATATGTTAAAATAATTTATAATTATTACATAGTTACAATCCCAACACCAAAGATTTTTCTTTACAATAAATCCTGAACAAAAGTAATTTTAAAAATTTTTTTAAATTAATGAGATTCTTGCTTATTTACCTTCCAACTCTTAATTCACTTCATAAAACTGCAATTCTAGGGCCGGGATTTAACTCAGTGGTTCCAGCACCTGCCTTGCAAGTGCAAGGGCTGGGATTTGATCCCTAATAACCGCACACAATGCTGAGTGTGGAGACTCACGCCCACCAGCAATCAGAACCACATACCACAGTGTCGGGCGTGGTGGCTCACACCTGTAATCCCAGAACTCGTGAGGCAGAGGCAGGAGGATTGCTGTCAGTTCGAGGCTGAGCTCAGGGCCAGCCTGAACTACAAACTGAGACCCTGTCTCAAAAAAAAAAAAATTACAATTCCAAAGTCAAGCTGATGTCCTATAGTGAAGGCTCAGCAATGGAAGAAATTCTCAACTCAGGTGTAGATGCATAAAATCAGAATTGTGCAATGGAGAGACAAATACTGCCCTGAAACTGAAGTTGCATACATGCCACAAAATGGAACATCTGCAACCCAGGCTCAGCTTAGGACTAAAACTAACTATGAAGAAGTAGGCCCAAACTTTTCAATATCTCCACCATAGTATTACAATGCACTGTTTCGTATAGATTCAGTCTTTCAAGAAATCGATACTTGTGATACTATGAATAAACTAAAGGATGATACTAGTTCTTCAGGCACAGATTCACGAAAAGAAATGATTTCAAGATTTGAGGAGATGTCTGAAAAACAGGGATTGCAGGATTCTGACCCAGATTTTTAAACTGAGGCTTTTGTGAATGTGACTTGACATTTTCATTCTCATAAAATAAGGATTAGGGTACTTCTGGGTCAAGTGTTGCTATTGGGATAATAAGAATTTTTGTTATCTATAACATGGATCATGATGATGGTTTCATGGGTATATGTGTATTTATCTGCAAACTCATTTAATTATATATATTAAGTATATACAGCTATGTGTCAATCATCTTAATAAAGCTGTTTCACAAGTAAAATTCGTATTAGCAATAGCTGCTTACTTCTGCACATTAGTTCACTGTTCTCAGCATACTTCAAATTCTGTATAGTGGTATTCTCTCTGGAGCTTAGCAGGCTTTTATCACTTTTCCACTACATTCCAAATTCAACTGTTTAGAGACTCAACATGAGACAGAAGGGCAAGGACCCTAGAGTCAGCCTTCTTGAGTTCAAATCCCAGCTCCCCCACTGATTCGATGAGTGACCTTGGGAAAGTTACATAAGCCCTCTGGGCTTCATTCTCCTTGTATGTGAAGGTAGGAGAAAGTAATACTGACCTTATGGGTTTGTCATTAAAGTGTAATCAGTTATACAGAACAAGCTTAGAGTAGAGTCTGGTATTCAACAAGTATCATGAAAGTGCTTGCTATTATTGCTACTGTTCGAATTATAACCTAATTATGTGGTTTCCACTTCCTTCCCAACTTCATTTTCCTTGTACTCCTTTCTCTAAGCTGTGCTTCCTTACTTCCTATTTTTATAGTTCCAAAACCCCAATGTTCCTCCCATACAAGGTCCCTAAAAGACACATGTATAATTTCACAACAGCCTTAATTTTAGTAATCTGAATTTAATGCTCTCCTTTCTGCACTGTGATTTATCTTTTCTGTTTTGAAACTTCTTGTAGTGGTTAGGGTGGGGATTTGACTTGATTAGCTCAGAGATCCACCCCAGGCACTGATGGAACACACTCCTGAGTCAGTCCCGGTGGATCATGGGTGTGTGGGGCCCTGGGGTCTGCACCTGGTCCTTCCCCTTCCTTTGCAGCTTTTATACCTTGCTCTGCTTCCCAGCTGACATAAACTAAGCAGCTTTTCCCCCTACACCCGTCTGCCATGATGTTTCTGCCTTGGAGCCAGCCAGTCATGAATAGAAACTGTATGCAAATGAAATGTCTCCTCTTTCGAGCTGTGAGGGGTAAGTGCTGTGTCCCAGCCACAAGATGCTGACTAACAGAAGTGTCTCTAGTTACGGCATTACATTTCAGGTGATACAATACCTGGTGGTATTCATGTCTCTCTCCTCGCTCAGCTGTTGGATCACAGTGCCTAAGAGGACAAGCCCTGAAGCCTGCATAGCAATCTTGCAATGCCACTGACTCTGGGACCCTGGAAAAGCACTTAGTTTCTCTGGACTTCCGTTTTCACATCTATAAATGAAGGCTCATGAGAGTTTCTACATCTCCAATCATTGTATGAATTTTAAAAGTTAATGCAGCAAAAAAAAAAAAAAAAAAAAGTTAATGCAGCAAAATCTCTGAAATAGTGCCAGGTGGATAAAGAATGGAAATGAATTTCAGGTATTATCATTGAACTTTTCTCAGTGCCACTTCCCAGCAAATGTCTAGCACAGTGCCTCCTACACAGGTTATTCTTGATAAATGTTCACTGAACTGAACTATGGTTCTACTGACAAATCCTGGCTATTCTCATTATTTTACCAAGAATAATCTAACTCGATAATTTGGAATAATTACATATACACTTGCATATGCAAATTAAGCAGCTGAGGATTTGTATGACAGAGCAATGCAGAAAATATAGTTCCCAAATTCATGTCCTTACCACACTTTCCATCTTCTTCCACAGCCTCTCCAGCCTAGACATGGGTTCGCACCACCAATCGGTACACTTTCTGTATCGAGTGCCTTGAAACCAAAACTGTCTCAGCCACTCAAACTCGACCTGTAGACCAGAAAGAGAAGATGGTGGTTACAATGTCATTGTGATGGATGAGCAAGGACAGTGACTTCCTCACTCAATTCTGCTCCGGTAACTTAATAGCCAGAGGGTGAGAAAAGCCTGACCTGACTAGTTCCCAATATACCCTGGCATCTCCAGAGCATTTATGCAAAGCCAAGGAGAGAGTAGTCTTAAAACTGAGTTCTTAGAGATGCAACCTGCACAGGTCACGGAAGGATATTCAATCACATTTGTTATTCAGATGTGAGGAAACTAAATAAGTCAGTCAACAACAAATACTGCTATCTTAAAGTGTTAGTGACCTGCACTGTCATTAATGTATGATAAAAAAGACAATTTTTTAATGTTTTATTAAATAACTTTATGAAAAATCAAGTTAAAGAGCAAGACATGAGCACATATTATGATTCTCAATTACAATTTTTTAGATTTAAAATAAAGAACCTGCTAATGGCCTTAGGAAGAGCCGCTGATCATCTTAGCCCATACAACCAAATAGTATAAAATTATGGAGGCATACATTCAACCTAAAAAGCTATTTGTATTGTCACTTGTCACCTCAGTAAGGACCAATGACCACAGACAGAGGAGCAAAGATAGCTATAATTTATATTTCTTCCTATAGATTGTTTTTATCATTTATTAGTATTCCTCCTATTCTGGCAAAACTTCACTATGCATTTAGTGACTCATAACTATCCCTTCCTCAGTTTGACTCCATGTGGGCTCAATAAAGCTTCAGCTCCAATACTAGGAATGGAACTGGAAGCCCAGGTCTAAGACAATCGGCCCATCCCATTTCTCTGACCACAGAACTGGAGTTGGGTATGGGATTTAATCAGAACAGTTATCAAGACCATCAAAAGACACTGGAAAAAGACAGTAGCCATTGTGCTATCAAATGGGAAGAATGAAGCTAACGCAGTAGGAAGCGACTTATCCTAAAATTGTTTTTACCTCTGCCCACTAAAGAAATGCACAGCAATCAAAGCTTCATGCTGTGAAGCTTCATGTCTGGCTTGACTAAGGTAACTATGTTCCACACACAGTCACGCCAGGCTATTGTAATTGTCACCTGTTACCGCAAAGAATTTCTGTGTTTGTTTGTCCATACTAAACTTTCATGAGGCAAACCAAAGCAACTTGTGAAGATGTAACAAAGGCTGAAATAAGAAACTGGAGAACGCCAAGTCATATGAAAAGGTTTTAGTTTACCTTAACTAAATGTTTGATATGTAGAAGTGATTTTAGTTGAAGCTGTTTAAACAAAACAAACAAAAAAAAGGAATGTGTAGACAATATTAGGACAAGAGTTTCTAAACCTTATCTGTGGTATTAAAAGATAGTAGTTAACAAATAAACTTGAACACTTTGAAAGGAGAATGAACATAAACACAGTTAAACTTCAGGGAAGATACAGGTCTAACAACATTTATTTCGAGAAAAAAAATGAATTCCTTTTCATGGATTACACATGAAATTTGTTCACACTACTGGAAAGGCCTGTCAGCAAAGCATCGAGCCCTACATTAAATAGAGATTAAAAGGTTTTCCAACTTTGGGGCTGGTTATTTCCATTGAAGAGGACAACCTGCACAAACCCTGGTACCCAAGGAACTAAAACAGATCAACATATGTAATGACCTCATGCAACCTACCAGGCACACTAGAGTCCAGATTGAAGTAAATTAAAACTAAACAGCAAGAAAGACAGATCTGGGAACTCTGCCATTGGACAAGAGAGCAAATAAACAGCCTTGTCCATTTTAACAGATACTGCCTTCATCTTCCTCTCCAGATACCTCACTATTCTTTGAGGCAACACTGTCATGATTAAGAATAACAGCCCTGGGATTAGCTCAGTGGTTCCAGTGTCTGCCTGGCAAGCACAAAGTCCCGAGTTCGATCCCCAGTACCACATACCACAATGCCGGGGGTGGTGGCTCATGCCTGTAAGCCTACCACTCAGGAGGCAGCGATAGGAGGACTGCTGAGTTTGAGGCTACCCTGGGCTACATAGTGAGCTCAGGGCCAGGCTGAACTACAAAGACAGACTCTGTCTCAAAACAACAACAACAAAAAGAATAAACAGCCCTTAGGTGAATATGCAGGCACATACCTCTAATACCAGTACTACAGAGGCTTAGAGGCCTGCCTGAAATATACAGAGACCCTGTTTCAAAAGAGCAGCAACAACAAAAAGGACTCTAGAGTCACTGCAAAACTGAGATAATTATATATTAGCCACAAACATTTGTGGTGAGGAGTAAGTAATAAGCTACTTACTATGTTAGGGACTTGCTAAATGAGAAGACTAACAGGCCCTAGTACTATGTCTACAAGCATCTCACAATGTTACAAAATTTTCTGAACAGGAAAAGTTTTAACATCCATGTCAACACACACACACTCTGCCCACTAGGCTACCAGAAAATTGTAACACAGAGAAACTACTCCTACTTCACTTTGTTCGAGTTGAAGCTTGGCCCATGAGATATGATCTTTGTGGACATCGAATCCATCACCTGCCCTTTTCACTTCTAGGCTATGGGTAAAAAAATAAATTTCTTTTTTTTTTTTTTAGGTTTTTTTTGAGACAGGGTTTCACTTTGTGGTTCGGGCTGGCCCCGAGCTCAGCCTCAAACTCACATCACAGCAATCCTCCTGCCTCTGCCTCCCGAGTGCTGGGATGACAGGCATGAGCCACCACGCCCGGCACTGTGGTATGTGGTGCTGGTTGCTGCTGGGGTGAGTCTCCACACCCAGTATTGTATGTGGTTACCAGGGATTGAACCCGGGTCCTTGAGCTTGCAAGACAGGCGCCGGAACCACTGAGCTAACTCCCCGGCCCTAAATTACAGTTCTTTAATCAAATGCCTCTCTTACCCGTTCTCCCATTGCCAAACAAAACAGTTTTAAACTTTATTTAAAATTAAGTGAGGAAGCAAAAAATATTTCTAGCTGTTTGATTCAGAGATTGAGTTTAAAAGAAAATTTGGTTTCCTCCTAAACTCTGGGGGGGGGGGGTAGGAAGGAAAGTTACAGGGTACGTTTTGTAGAATAACCTGAGGATCAGCACTTAGAATACAATGGGAGCCTTATTATTACTTCAGAGCTTAAATAAAAGTTCCACCACAATATCTGACTGATAAAGTTCTAAGAGTGACAAGGACTGGGTCTTCATCCCTTTCAGACCGTGAAGTCCCCCAAGGAGGCTCACAGCTAACAGAGCAGAAATAAGAGACAAGCCGTCAGGAGCGCAAACACAGACTGGAAGCCAGAAAACACTCCAGGGGAGCTGTGGGTCCCTGAAGACAAGAACAATAGGAAACAACATGGAGGCGCTCTTCTGAGGTTCTCTTGGAGTCTTCTTTATACTTGTAAACCAAACTCCTTGATATCTAACATGCACGTAATGAAAATTCACCATCATCCAATCTTTTGAGCCAATTATACCCAAAAGAGAATTAAAGTTTACAGGAATCAAAAGGCACACTGACACTTGACAGATCCTACAGGATCTTAAAGAACCCTCTTCACTGTCGGAGAAAGAAGAAAGCACAGTCACAGTAGTTTTAGGTTCACAGTGATGACTCAGAAAACCATCTCTGTAACCCTCTTCTCTGTATCCACCATCTTGATGGAACAATCAAAAACTGATCAAGCATTAAAACCTTTTCTTCAGGAAATACCTAGAGAACAGCTGAAGACGTGGAAGAAACAGGATCCACCTACCAGCTAAATCGAAGCCACTCAAGGACTCAGGTAGTGCAGAGCAAAACTTATACAATTCCAAAAATCTATTTCTAGGACACTAGCTATAGGACCACAGAGCTGTCCATCATTTCCATTATTACTCCTCCATGTAAACAAATTACATATACCTCCTTTTCTTCTGCCACATTCATTTTGGCTCTTGATTTGGTCAGCCAGGTCAGCCACTTAATTCTTTTTCTTTTTCTTTTGTTTTTTTTTTGAGACAGGGTCTCACTTTGTGGTTCAGGCTGGCCCTGAGCTCAGCCTCAAACTCACATCACAGCAATCCTCCTGCTTCTGCCTCCCTGAGTGCTGGGATTACAGGTGTGAGCCACCACGCCCGGCACTGTGGTATGTGGTACTGGTTGCTGCTGGTTGTGAGTCCCCACACCCAGTATAGTATGTGGATACTGGGGAATCGAACCCGGGCCCTTGCGCTCGCAAGACAGGCGCCGGAACCACTGAGCTAACTCCCCAGCCTCCAGCCACTTAATTCTTTCATGAGAGATGAGAACATGTCCCTCAGAGTTAAGGTTTCACTATAAGAACTGAATTCAGTTATTTCACTGAAAAATAAATTAGACAAGAGGAAATACTAAGACCCAATCTATAGAGATGCTCTATGATAGCTCTACAAGGAAGATACAAGTCTGCTCAAAGGAAAATAAGGACTAGATAATATTATCAAACAGTGTATTCCTCTAGGGGGAAATATGCAACGTTTTACTATTATTTAAAAAGAAAAAAGTTTAGTAACAGAGGAAGATGCTGCTTATGAATGAACATAAATCTTTTAATAAGTATCTTAGACTGGAAAAAAAATGTTTTAAAGGGTATTTAGTTCCTATGTCTAAAGTTCCCAAGATCCTTAGTTGGAAACCATTCTCCAGACCAGGAAAACAAACCATGCCTAAACTTCACTGTCAGAGACAATTTACAGTATTTAAAACCAAGTACTTCATTTATCCTATAATTAAATTAGTCCAGCAAAGGCACAATGACCTTGATGAAAGAGGAAAACAAATAAGAAACTGCAGTATCTACTATAGATATTTGTGTCTTCCTGTAATAACAGAATGCAGAACAAACTAAGCATGTAAGTGACTGATCCCAGGCCAGTAGTATGGCAAGAGGACAATATCTGATAATGTGCCTCGACATATGGAAATAGTTCTTAAGTAATGAGATGACCTTGAAAACTCAAAGATGGTGGATGGTGATGAAGACTGGCACACGTGCTATCAAGATTCGAGATCTGTCTCTCTTTTTCTCTTCTCAACTCCAGGTGAGCCTCAAAGGGCTAAGGCTTCTAATGCATTTCTTCCCCTTCTCCCTAATGCACACAATGTCAAAAGCAGCCAGCCACTTTCCCAAAGTAGATTTGGAAGACAGTATTCTCCTCTTAGATAAGCAGTATAATTTTACGGATCTCCCTTGTCCTCTGGAGATAACAACACATCAATCACAGAAGACCAGAAAGGATAGCAAAATAAAACAGCCCATATGCATGCTCACCACAGAACCCAATCTGCTAACCTGACTCTTCAAAGTGTGAGGTTTTTCAAAGAAGGAAATAACTAAATTTCTGGATCAGAATTTCTATGCCATAATTATGGAGGAAGACATAATTTTCTTTTTAGGTATAAATCAGTGAGGTCATCAGGTCCATAACTGTATCTTTCCTGCAATCCTACCTATCAGCAGTGTCTCCAATGGGACAAATAATAGAGAACGTAGGAACTTACGAGGCACCATGAAGAAAAGGGAGTCCCTTGGGTTCAGCTTAGCATTTTAAGTGCTTCCTATTCCCCCTAAAAGCAGTCTTTGCCTTTTTTCTAGAAATTTCAACATTGTTTCAAAAATATAAAGCATAATCTCATGCTATTTAATAATTTTAAGAGCTAAGAAAAAGATAGTGTAGGTGTAGAAATTATTTATCCTCTAACTACTCCCTATTTCTTTCACAGTAAAAAGGAAAGCCCCTGTGCTCATGGAAGTCTACAGGGACCTATAAGTTGTGCCATCCACCAGTCTCCTAATACTGTCCCTATAATGTCATCTCCCATCCTGGCAGCCTCACTCTTTCCATTCAATCTGTCCCTGGACCACACTGTGAACACCAGGTGCTTTCGGCCTCACAGCCTTTGCAGTGGTCATCTTTCTGTTCAAAATGCTCTTCCCTGGCTATCCACATGGCTCACTCCTTCATCTTCTTCAAATCTCTGCTCAAAACACAATTTTTCAACAGGGATACTCTTTAGTCCTCTCAATCTCCATTTCTTTTTTTTCTTTTTCTTTTTTTTTGTTTTGTTTTTTTTTTCTCTGTGGTTATTTTCTTCTGCAACATTTAGCAACTTCAAATATATCATATATTTAACCAATATATTATATTTATTAATCATCATCACTTCCCTGGACTGGTATATCTTTTCATTTTAATCAATATAATTGTAATTCACCCAGAAGAATGCCTGGCACAGCAGAAAAAATCAACAAATGGGATCTCATCTTTTCAAAAGCTTCTGTACAGCAAGAGAAACCACCAGCAGAGCAAAAAAGATAACCAACAATGTGGGAAAAAATCTTTACCAGCTGTTTCTCAGACAAAGGGCTACCATCTAGAATATGTAAAGTGCTTTAAAAATCAGCTTCTCCAAATTAAAGACCCACTTAAAAAATGGGCATCTGAAATGAACAGACACATATCAGAGGAAGATGTGAAAGCAGCTAAGAAGCATACGAGGAAATGCTCAACATCAATGGTCATGCAAGAGATGCACATGAAAACAACACTTGAGATTTCATCTCACGCCACAAAGAATGGCTGCTATTTCAAAATTAGCCAGCAACAAATGCTGGTGAGGCTGCAGAGTAAAAGGAACCCTTTTTCATTGTTGGTGGGAATGTAGACTGGTACAACCACTATGGAGAGCAGTGTGGAGATTCCTCAAAAAACTAGGATTAGAGGTCCCATTTGACCCTGCTATTCCTCTGCTGGGGATATACATGAAAGAATTATAAGATTCATATCACAGAAACATGTGCATCCATGTTTATAGCAGCTCAATTTGTGATAGCTAAATTTTGGAAACAACCCAAATGTCCATCAACTCTAGACTAGATGAATAAGATATAGGTTTTTTTTTTAATAAAATGGAGTATTACTTAGCCATAAAGAAGAATAAGATTGAGTCATTTATACTCAAATGGATATACCATGAGGATATACTCAAAAGTGAAGTAAATAGGTCACAGATGTGTAAATATTGTATCTTTTCTCTAGTATGAGAAATTGAAGTTGTAAATGAGTTCTAGAATGTATGACAGATATTGTGAAATAGAAAATATTCAAAGGGAAATGAGGTGTAGGGGTATGAGGTGATGGTAATAATAAAAAATGTGATGGTAATAAAAGGTAACAAAGCTTATGTATGTAGGGGGTAGGGGTTATAGGTTGGGTAGGAGAGTAGGAAAAATAAGAATGAAGTTGTGTCATACACTGGTACAAATTTTAATGTTGAGTGTGACTGTGATGTGTATATATAATGCACCAATACAGATTCAAAAAAAAAAAAAGAATGCCTAGCACATGCTTAGTAATTATTTATTGAAGAGATGAATGAGGATATTTTTATACTCCAAAGTGGGCATCGGTCATTTTGATTATATCAAAGAAAAAGTCTCTACTGGTGACATTCTAATACTTCTCTACTCTGTTAATCTTGCTGTTCTAGAAAAAAAATTAACTTTTTCTAAGGTATAATTTACTAACCATAAAATCTATTTGTTAGAACTAGAGAATTCAACAAATTTTTTAAAACTTCATGAAGCTGTGTAACTATTACCAGTAATCTCTCTTAACACCGAGAAAGGAGACTGCCTAATCAGAGCTTTCTCCAGACTAGGGATCTGCTACAAGGTAATAACATTTCTGTAGTTCCACTGGGTATATTTTTCTGGTTCCTTTTTCTTTTGGACAGTCATTCTGGATTGCCACCTAAAAGCACCAACATAGTTACTTTGTTAAAGAAATTAATTTATGGGCTCAAGATTTAGCTCAGTGGTTTCAGAGCCTGCATCAAAAGCACAAAGTCCTGAGTTCAATCCCTGATACCAAAAAAAAAGAAGAAGAAATTAATTTATATAAAAATTTAGATGATTTAGGCTAGGGGTGGTGGCACAAGCCTATAATCCCAGTATTCAGGAGGCTAGGCAGAAAGATTGCCACAAGTTCAAGATCAGCTCAGGCTACAGTGAGTTCAAGACCAGCCTGGGCTATGTAGCAAGATACTGTCTCAAAAAACCAAAAACAAAACAAAAGTGAGGAGGTTTAAAACAAAAAGTTAAACAATAAACAACACATGCAGCCCAAAGATGTAGTAAGTTTGGAAGAGTATCAACAAGAATATTAAAGCATGGGAAACACATTAACTCATATAATCTAGACCTCTTGCTGAACTCACACTACAGAAGGGCAACTGATTTCCTAAATAAAAGGCAAAGGATTCTCATTTGTTCATTAGGCCCATCCTCAGTTCTTAGTGGAAGACTACTTTTTCTGAGTCTTCTGTATTCCTCCATGTGTGGGGAGTGGCACTGATGGCTCTGTGTTTCAGATGTTCATTGCAGAGGTGTTTATATAGCAAATGGCCTTGGAAAATAGTTTCCTCATCCAGAATAGAGGGCAGATTTGCCTTAAGAATTTACAATGTAAAAACAATGTCTTCACTAGGAACAAAAGACAGGCATATTTGCTAGCTATCAAGAAAGACACAAGCTACCTAAGCTCAAGGTCGCTCTCCTATGAGTCAATTCCTTTGGGTGCACAAATTATCCGGTCCATTTTGCATTGTCCTATAGAAACAGAAGCTTGGAGAAGGCTGTGGTCTGAAGGTTGATATCTCCCCCTAATTCCCACAGTGATACTAATAAGAAGTGGAGCCTTTGACAGGTAAGTTAGTTGGGAGAACTTAGTACATGTATAAAAAAAGGACCAAAGGGTCTTATCTGTCCTTTCCAATCATGTAAGACATAGCCAGAAGGTGCCATCTATGAATTAGCAAATCTACCTTCACCAGAGACCTAAACCTGCTAGCACATTGATCTTGATCTCACCTACAGGACTGTGAGAATGATTTCCTGTCATCAAGACACTCCGTAGGCTGCTACACTGCTACAGTATTTCAAATGGACCCAGACACAAAATTAGCACACATAGCTGAGGCTCTGTCTACTGTCACTGTTGTAATAACCTGTCCTTCACCTCTGAGTTTGGAGTCTTACATTTTAGACCAGCATGAAACTAGGGCAGATTAACTTGTTAGCTTGCAAGTAGGGTAGAATCTCACATCCTTCACAGTTCTTCAAAGTCCTCACCTCATTGTGAACTTCTTCTCCTTGTTTCAAAACTGCAGGCTCAAAGGATTTCAGAGAGACATCACCATTATCCGCATGATCAAGGACATTCTGCACAGCCAACTGGCAGCGCTGCAAAATATAATCCAAAGTTCCTGTCGAGCACTGCCAAGACACAACAGCAATCAAGGTTAAGTAAGAAATCCATACGCAACTGTGTGTGCCATCCTTCCTAGGGCTTTCCACAATCACATTTGTCCCCATGACCCATACTCCTTAGCTCAGCAATTACTACCAAGGCCTGCTCACTGGATTCTGGCTGCCAGCACAGCCTCACTGGGCCATTCAGCTTGCTGGTATTCTTTTATGGGCAAGAATGTGGTTTCAGATAGTCCATCTGAAAGTAAGCAACATGAGAGAGAGAGAGTGTGTGTGTGTGTGTGTGTGTGTATATGTGTGTGTGTGTATGTGTGTGTAAGAAAGAGAGACAGAGACAGGGGCAGAGAGAGATTACGTAATGAATAGCATTAACCAAGAAGACAAGGACACTGATTTTATACCAAGTACTTGGGCCTAACAATGGACAGAAAGGTACCCAAGCTGTAGAACTGTCCAAAGCTCACAAAGCAGAATACTAACGGCTGAGGAGAAGGCTTCGAAGTCTATGAACACAAGACCAAAAATGTTTTTCTCTTTACTGAAAGAAAAAAAAAATACTTGGCAGCCTGTAATCACTGGCAGAATCAATTCTCCAAATAATAAAGAATATGTGGCTCACACTCTCAAAGCACATTCAGAGGCATAACTTAGTACTTAGAAGTATAGGTATTAGAAGTTCATCCCCCTTTCAGTCTGTGGAAATGAAACAGAGGTCAAATGCACAAATTTGGAATGATCACATGTCAGAAAAGAAGAGGATATATAGATGGAGTACGTATCCAATTGTTTCCATCATTAAACAATCTTCTCAAATGATAGGAAGATATATATAAATATCCTTTAGAAACAGTGAGGGAAATGTATCTCTGAGGTATTTTTATTTTCATATTTATAACTCAAACTGAGCCCTTGGAAATAACCTTGAGGTTTAATCCTCCAGTATAGAAATTCTTTGCATAGTGATTGCCAATTTATACAACGTGACATCTACAAGCTAGGAAAAATAAAGTTTCTGTGCCAAAACCCCAGAAGCCTAATATGTATTTTAATATGATGACCCCAGGGTATCGAGAGCACAAGGGCAGGCAGCTCCAATTTGTTGCAAAGAGAAAACATAGAATAGAGGTGAATTATCACTCATTCTAGCCCCACAATCCCTCCCACAATGTATTTTTAAGTGACATTTCAAATGCCTAGAAAGTTGTCCTTTGTGAACCTGTTTTACCCCAAGTATGTAAGAGGTTATGAATCGTGTGGCCACTTATAGCTAAAGATGGGAAACAACTTACACTTCCCATCATTAGAGAATGAGTTAAATGAACTACAGTTTAACCTTATCTGCTGCCAAAAAAAAGGGAAAGGGGAAAGTGAAATTTTTTTCTGAATGTACAGAGCTTTATTCGGTCTAAAGAACCTAGGATCAGACCTGGGTTTGTTGCTAGGTTTTTATTCTTTGTTATTTTGCCACAACTTTACTGAAATATAATTAACATGTCATAAAATCCAAGAACTTAACAGCATACAATTCAGTATGTTTTCATATATTCTTACAGCTGTGCAATTGTAACTATAATTAAGTTTGTAGTAGCTTTATCACCCCAACATGAAACTCTGTGCCCTTTAGTAGTCACTCGTTCCTACCTCCACCAACCTTTCCTGCCCTGGATAATTACTGATCTACTTTCTATGCTCATATATGTATATCTACTGTGCACATTCAGGTAAATGAAATCATACACAACATGATCTTTTGTGACTCACTTCTTAGACTCAACATGCTTTCATACTCCATGCTACAGCATCTATCAGAATTTCGGGCCTTTGGACGACCAAATATTTGACTATCTGGCTGCATCATATTTCATTCATCCATTTAGTAAGTAAGTAATGAACATTTGGGTGGTGCTCACTTTTGGCTTAATATAAATCAAGCTACTGTGAATACTGACATACAAGTTTTAATTTCTCTTGGGCAGACACCTAGACAGGGAATTGCTGTGTCACAGGGTAGCTTTGTTTTTAGTTTTCTAAGGATGTGCCCAGGTATTTCCCTATATGGCTGCATCTTAAACATTCTTACAGGTTTCTTCTTTATGCACAGCCTCGCCAACACTTATCTTTTTTACTCTAAGCAACCTGGTGAGAGCAAAGCAGTATCTCATCATGGTGTTCATGCACCTTTCTCAGATGTCTGACCTCTTCCTGTGCTTCTTGCTCACTTGTGTACCTGCTTTGGGACTTGCTTACACAGAGCCTTCACCATTTAAGCCAGAATTATTTCTCATTTTAATTATTAAGAAATGTTTTATGTATGTATTCTAGACATCAATATCTTACAAAATACATGATTTGCAAATATTTCCTCCCATTATTCCGTGAGTTTTCTTTTTCCTTTCTTGCTGGTATCCTTTGAAACACAAAAGTTTTTAATTTTGAGGAAGTCCAGTTTTTCAAATTTTTCTCGGTTTATTGTGCTCTACATGTCCCACCTACACAGCCTTTGCTAGGTTGGGGATGTACTTCAGTGGTACAAAGCTTGCCCTGGGTGCATGAGATCCATGCATAATACCCTGCGTGCAATCACTTATGCCAAAACCCAGGAGAAAGAGTGACAACAAAAAACAATTTTAGCCATTGCCCATACTGAGAAAATAATCATGCATCGATAAGTAATTATCATCAAAGTTTCTCAGACAAACCAAAAAAATACAGAACAGTGCCCAGGGTAGCTACCATCATGTGGGGTAACATCACTTAAAGGATAATATGACTGACAACATTGCTTGTCTCTGGGAAGTCAGGGTTAGTTGGCTTCAGGAAAAAGAAACTAACTTTAGGAAGTAGACTGGAATTTTAAAACATCTGAGTAAACAGTTATTCAAAAATAATTATGCAAGAATACAGTAATAATTATTATATACACATTAAATAGATTATAGTATAGATCAAATAACTTTGGAGAAAATAATTTCAGTGTTGAGGAAAATTATTTCTTCCTTCTACTATGTGGAACAATAAGATGAGTTTAAAAATCTTAAATAAGATACAAAAAATAATCCTGCCACCTAACCTTAGTATTATTTTTTATTGTAAATCCTTGTCAATACACACTATTCTAAAAGACTTCTGTGCATTATCATGATAACCAGATTAATTAAATAGGATTGTTATCTCTATCTCCATTCACATACTAGAATGCACATGGTAGGCAAGGTTGGCTTGGAAGTCAATTTAATTCTTCTCATAAGTATTATCTTCCCTAGGTGAACCCTAAAGTGACTACTATGGGTCTTCCTTACATATTAACTTTCCATTCTGAACTAGTCTGATCCTCTGACCAGTACCAAATGGTAGCAGAAATTAGCAGTAAAATTTGGTTTATACACACAACTGGGGAATTCAGAAACATATCACTGTAAGTTTCTCCTACATTTAGAATCACATAACAAGGCTGTATCAAAAAGTTAAGGGAAATGTTCATTTGAACCCAGCTACAGCTAACAAATGAATAAGTACACATATTCCTTCCATTTCCTCTGGCCATCTCCTGCCCTTGATTTTGACAGATACAACACCTAGGAAAATCTCAAACTAGTGTCACCTATCAATGGTATTTATCTTCTCCCAAAAATATAACCCTCAAAAGCAAAATATACTTATCCCACGTCATGAACACAGTTTAAAACTGCAACCAATACAACCCAAAGCTAAAAAGCAAGTAAATATAGACTACAGTCAAGTTAGATGGAAGCAATTTTCCTATCAAATACTCTTCTACAGCTCTATGATAAATTGCTCATTCAACCACTTCTGTCACATCCAATTACGTGTGAATCACATTTTTATTTATACTTACCTCTGCCACTCGGTGGGTGGAACTAAATCGAGGCTGTGAACCAGCCAAAACACAGTGTTGGTGGGTGGCATTGAGATCATCTGCAGGAAAAATATCAAAACAAATTCTTAAACAGGGATACTAGTCAGTATATACTATATACCATTAAACTAAAACAGAAGGTAAACACATCTATCACTCAAGGAGCAATAATAACAAAAAATTAACATTTACCCTCATTCTTTAACCCATTCCTTAACAGGATGAATATATAGATTATATGTAAGTATACATACATATTTAAATGTACATATGTATATGTCATCCAAATCAGAGCATTTTCAAAAGTAAAAGGGGATGTACTCCGAAATTATTCCAGAACAACAAATGTAAACCTGGGTTACCCTCAGCCAACATGACATGCTGTCACCCTGCTTCTGCGTCCTTATGATGTCCACCCACTAGTGGTAATGCCAAGTTTACCATTTATGCGCTGCGCTTCTTTATCTTTCACATGGCAGGTCTACTTCTAGGTACGTCATGTTTATACAGTAAGGCAGAAATGAACATTTTCATCTGAATCTGCCTCTTTCTCTCCATAATCAAAGTATCAATTTTACCCTAACAATTTTCTAGGCAACAAACCAACAAACTCAGCATGTTGCATGTTTGACTCTCAGAATAGAATCTGAGCATAGTCATGGTTCAAGAATGAAGTAGATAGTGTATTTACCACTTAAAGAATATGCCTAAAACCACAAGCAGTGCAAGAAAAATCAATGGCCAAGTTGTTGTATATACGAAGAACTATGTTATACATTAGGCAAAATTACACCTCTGCCTACTGCATTACTTCCTCTACTGCAAAGAAGATGCATAAACCATATGTTCCCCAACACACAATTTCCTTTATAGGCAACACAAGCCCCCTTTCTGAGATATCAAGAAAGATAACAATTTAAACTAAAAATCAAAGGTAACCAGTCCCCATGCACATCAGCAGAAATAATCTATAATGTAACTGCCAATAAGAGAAAGGAAAAGCAAAATGGCAACTAAAGAACTTCCATTTCTAGACTCTACAGTAATGGTGACAAAGTTTACTCTCAGCTTTAAACAACTACAAAGCAAAGCGAAAATAGAAATCAAAGATTTCTGACAAGAAACAGGAAGATAGGAGACCAATGAAAAGAGAAACAAAACAGGGAGGCCTATCACTGCTATTCCTTACTGTCTGGAAACAATTTTACACTCAGAGTAGGAAAAAGGGAAGTCAGTTGGAAAAAAACAGAGAGGAAGGTGAAAGCAGCAAGCTTTGTAAGGCAGGATATAGGAGCAGGAGACCTCAAGCAGAAAGAGAGCAAGTAGAGGCCTGCTGAAGGGTTTCCTCCAGTCTTTGGCAAAGCACTGATGTGTGTTTGTGAATGAAAATTCCCAACAGTCAAAAGTCAGCAGCAAAAAGCAACAGACAAATTTCAAATTGCACTGAGAACCAGAATACTTTGTGCGCCCAGGAGCCAGAATGCTCCTACTATGAGATCCTAGGTAACTCTTAGAAAAAGCGTCACCTTAATAGTAAAGCCAGCCACATTTTAGCATTTATTTATATCTTGGGTTTCTCATACTAGAGAAAAGGTATGGTATTTACACACTGACACATTGATATTAGGTTAAAGATTGTTCTAGAGCACCTAGCAAAACTTAAAACTAAGGCTAAACAGGATCCAATTTACTGATGTAATTCATTTACTACTTATTCATTTGGGCAAAATCCAACAATATTTAAAAGGATACAACAAAATCAGGCACCCAAAAAGTACAATGTGCAATATGTAACAGGCATTAAAAAAGTAACAAAAACCAGAAATAAAGACTTCTATATGCACATATATATACATATTTTATATATATAAATATATATGTGTATATTTTTCTTCTATCCTATGTATATATTAAAGCTTCTAAAATGTATAGTCTGAAATTAAAACCATATTGAAATTAACAGAAATTTAGATACTACAGAGAAAAAGATCAGTGAACCAGAATATGCAAAAATAGAAAGCATCCAAAAAAAAAAAAAAAAGAAACAGAAAAATACTAGTAAAAAATTAAAAACAATTTATGATTATTAAGCATTATCAAGTAATTTTAACATCAATGTAACTTGTTACTCAAAAAAATTATTGAAAAAAAATTATTAAAGAAATAATACTCCCCAAATTCCAAGTTTGATGGAAACCACAAGGCCAGTAACACAAGAAGCTCAAAAAACATGAAGCACAATACAATAAACAAGACCAAACTGATGTACATTAACATTTTCAACATTAATGATAAAGAAAAATAGTAAGAGAAAAAAAAGGGGGATATATTCAATATAGTGAGTCAAAGACAAGAATGACTAGACTTCGCAATCAGAAGACAATCTGATGACATATTGAAAATACTCAAAGAAAACAACTGTCAATCTAAATTCTGTCCCAAGTGAAAATAGCAGTCCAACATGAAAGTGAAATGAAGACTTCAGAAGGAGCTAAAAGAATTTGCATTCAATAGACCTGAAAGTCTTCAAGCAAATGAAAAATTTCAGAATTTAGACCTGTTCACAGGAGTAAGAGTGCCAACAATTAAAAAAAAAAAACTGACCTAAATTATTTAAAGCCAAAATAATAATAATGTATTCTGAGGTTTATAACATAAAATAGAAGTAATATGCAAGTGAACAGCACAAACACTTTGAGGAAAGAAATAAAAGTTTGCTATTTTAAATAGTCCGACACTATAGAAAAGTTAGTAAAATAACATATGACAATAACTGTGGAAAGTTAAAGACGGATGCTATCAACCTGAGACAAACAGTTCTCAGTCAATGTAATTTTGTCATTACCACATTTTTGTCAGTGTTCTAGGGACCCCTGGTAATATATAATAGAGACACATTTTTAGATGTCCTGATTGAGAAGGAACAGAGTTGCTATAAAATCTCCTACAGGTTTCATTACACAATTCACAGGATAACCCAACAATAACAACAAAAACTATCCCAGCCTGCACATCAGTAGTGTCAAGGTTAAACAATTTTGTCCCAAGGAAACTACTATAAAATCAATTCATTCATCCATAAAAGAAGGATAGTAAGTAAGGCAAAAGTAGAATTACAATTGTATAAGAAAAATGTCTAAGTCCAAAGAAGCAGGAAAAGCATATATGAAACCATAAAAAATAGATACGTAGATGTTATGAAATAGGGTAACCTCTATCTATACTAATCAGGAAATGAGACGGTCTTAATTTTCAATGTCAGGCATCAAGGGAAGATCACCATAGTTTCTTTAGGCAACAAAAAGATGATAAGAGAATATAGTGAACAATTTAATGGCAATAAATTCGACCTAGATGCAACTCACAAATCCCTTGAAAGATACACTGCCAAATCTCACTGAACAAAAAACCAAACAAAAATGGTCCCATCTTATTAAAGAAATAAAATTTATAATTAAAAATCTTCCCACAAAGAAGACTTCAGGCTCAGATAACACCACTGCTGAATTTCAAACAAATACTTAAGGAAAAAATAGTATCAGGCCTCCCCTAATTCTTCCAGAAAATAGAAATGGAGGGAATATCTCACAAATTATTTTATAAAAGGAGAATGATCCTCGCCCTTCGAAGGTGAGAATATATCTAAATGTATGAAGCCAAAGCAGACTGACTCAAAAGGAGCATAAGAGAACTTTCTGGAGCCAAAAAATATTTTCTCTATTAATAATTGATGTTACAGCTACATAAAGGCACACATATTTAAGACCAATCCAACTGTAGAGTTTAAATTGGTAGATATCCCTACATGTTTAGCATCTAAATTATACCTCAACAAAGCCAATATAAAAGTTGCCCAGGACTTCCTGTTTCTGGCATATATGGAGCTTGGAGTCATCATCCAAATTTGATGAGGTAACAAAACAAACCTAAGGATCTGCAGATCTCCAATGACCCATTAAAAAAGAATGTGAGGTAAACCACTGATCCCAAATATAGGAGAGACAGACAGGCTGAAAACTGAGAATCACAACTTCACAGCTAGAAACCAACAAGCAGACATCAGTGGGAACCAATACCAAAGTATGAAATCCTGAACCATAATCAATAAAGACAATACTGCAATGGGATCTAGTCACAGGCTAGGTGTCTCCATATTTTTATGAGTTTTATTTCCCAAAGTTCAGCCAGATTCTCAGTGTAAAGGCAAGAGAAAAACCTCCTCGGCAAGATGACTAGAAACTGACTATTCTGAACCACTAGACAGCATTCTATTCTTAATAGACAGCATTTTGCCCCAAGAGAAACTATTTATCTGAGTTGGGGTTTATCAGAGCCCAGGCAACCTGGGGAGGGAAAATATCTATATAGTCCAGGCAGATCTACCTGTTCATGTTGTAGAACAGAAACTTCAGCTACTACTACCCTTCCACATAGAAGAGAAATATATAACTTGGATCTCCACTACCCATCCTATCATAATAATCAGTGAGAAAAACTCTGAGAATACCTTATGAAGTTCACCATTCCAAGGCACATTATCCCTACCAGTCTGAGAGCTAATCATAAAATTATAGAGTACTTCTCCTCCCCATGTATCTCACTGTCTCATCACTGAGGGTCTATTTATTACAGCTCCATTTACCAGTATATCATGTCTGCCCACCAAGAAAAATGTACAGAGCATTCCAAAAGGCAAAGAATACAGCTTGAAAACCTGAACAAAACTCAGAACGATAGTCAGATATGACTAGAATGTTAGAATTATCAGACCATGAATCTTTAAAAACTATGATTAATATGCTAACGGTTCTGAAGGACAAAGTAGAAAACATGCAAGAACAGATGGGTAATGCAAGCAACGGGTGGGGAGCTCTAAGAATCAAAAAGAAATGCTAGAGATCAAAAACACTGTAATAGAAATGAAGAATGCCTTTGATGGGCTCATTAACAAACAGAACATGCCAGAAACTTTTAAAACTGAAAACTGAAAAGGGGAAAAAAAAAAAAAGACAAAAAAATAGAACAAAATGGGCCAGAGATTTAGTTCAGTGGTTCGAGCACCTACCTTGCAAGTGCAAGGGTCCAAGTTCGATCTCTGGTGACCACATACAGCAATGCTGGACATGGAGACTCATGCCCACCAGCAATCAGAACTACATACCACAGTGCCTGGTGTGGTGGTTCATGCCTGTAATCCCAGCACTCGGGAGGCAGAGGCACAAGGATTGCTGTGAGTTCAAGGCTGAGCTCAGGGCCAGCCCGGACTACAAAAGCAAGACCTTGTCTCAAAAAAAAAAACATAGAACAGAATATCCAAGAACTACAGAGAAACTACAGAAGGTGGAATTTATGTATAATGGAAATATTAGAAGGAAATGACAAAAAAGGATAGAAAAATTATTAAGAATTCCCATCAATTAATGTCAGACACCAAACCACAGATCTAGGAAAGTCACAGAAGAATCAAGGCAAATACTGCTGCTACTAATTATGCCCAACACCCAGGCACATCATATTCAAACTATAGAAAAACCTTGAATAAAGCCAGAAAAAATATCTATAAAGGAATAAAGTTAAAAATTACATCTGATTCTTTCAAGACCATGCAGGCAAAAGGAGTATAAAGTGAGCTAGGTGGTGTGGTACATACGTTTATTCTAGGTTCTCTGGAGGTTGAGGGAAAAGGACCACTTGAGTGTAAGAATTAGAGATCAGGCGACTCAGCACAGGGAAAGCCTGCCTGAAGAGATATAAAAGTGTAAAGTGAAATATTAAGTGTTAATTGAGAAACACCCATCAACTTCAAATTCAGTACCCTGAGAAATTATCCTTCAAAAGTAAAAGAGAAATGAAAACATTCTGAGATAAAGAGACACTGTGGGAATTGTAGCCATATCTGTCTTGCAAGACAGAAGGACAATGGCAGAGATCAGAAACTTACATCTATATAAAGAAAGAAAAAGCATTAGAGAAGGAATAAGTAAAGATAAAATAAAATCCATTACCCTTAATTGATCTAACAATTTGTTCCCAGTATATTGGAGCAATGTATTCAATATATACACTATATGTGTTTATGTATACTTAGGTCTAAATGAATGTATGTTTATGTAAAGTGAGAAATTACAAACACTTTGTTACTTTAGTACACCTGCATAATCTGTAAACGGATAATCAGTTTACAGTAGAATCTCAAAGTAGGTTTGAATTAGGCATAAACATATCCTGTAAATTGTAGGACACAACTAAAAATATTTTTTAAAAGAAAGTCTCACCAATGTGATAGGAAATGAAAGAAAAGCTGGGTCTGAAGGCATATACTTGCAAGTACAGCACTGTGGGAAGCTCAGCTCTTCACAATTATTTCTGAAGTCATAAAGAACATGCTAAAATGCAAGGCCTAACTCAGTGTTGTCTATAAGCAACTAAATTTAAATATAAAAACAGAGACAACACACCAACACTAATCAAAATAAAACTGAAGTAGTTACATTAATTGTAGAAAGGAAAAACTCCAGAACATAAGAACTGTCATAGAGAGACAATGAATAATGATAGAGGTCAAGTCTCCCAGAAAATATAACAATCTTTAATGTGTATGCGCTTAACACAGCAGTAAAATTATAAGGTACAAGCTGGTAGAATATCAAAGAGCAAAAAGACAAATCCATGACTTTTAGTTGGAAATTTAAACATCCTTGTCACAGAAAAAGAGATGCAACAGCTAAAAGATTCAGTAAGGACACAGTTGAAATCAACACTACCAATCAACTATCTGTATATGATATCAATAGCTACTTTGATGACAGCAGGACACATGTTTTCACTACATTAACATGGAGCAGTCACCAAGATATATATACACATCTTCAAATTTGAAATAACAGACAGAACACAATGAAATTAAACTAAAAATCAAAAACAGAAACACATCTAAAAAAATTGCCAAATATGTAGATACCTTTATAAATAATGCATCAAAGAAGAAATCTCAAGAAAAATTACAATGTATCATGAACTGAACTAAAATCCAAGTCATCAAAATGTGTTGGATGCAGTAAAAGGATGTTTAGAGAAAATTTTATACTATCAAATGTATATATATTAGAAAAGAAGAAAGATCTAAAGTCTGTAATGTAAACATCTACCTTAGGAAACTAGAAAAAGGAGCAAATTAGTCAAGTAGACACAAGAAAAAAACTAAGGTGAATCAATAAAATAAAAATGAAAACCATTAGTGAAGATCAATGAAACCTAAAGCTGGTTCACTCAAATGATCAATAAAATCAATACAACTCTAGCAAGACTAAGAAAAAAATTAGATATTAATAACTAACACCAAAAAGGCTTAAAGAGACACATCAATACCAGATACCATGGACATTAGAATGTTTTCATTTCTCTTTTACTTTTGAATCAATACAGATACCATGGACATTAAAAGAATAATAAATAAATGTTATAACTAACCCTATGCATCCAAATTTTATAACCTAGGACAAGTTCTTTGATAAACAAAACACATTAAATCTCACACCAGAAAAAATAGACAATACAAATAGCCCTGGCTCTATTAGACCAATTGAATCAAAACTAAAAGCACTAGCCACAGACAATATTCACTGCTGAGTTCTAGTAAACATTTATGGAAGAAATTGTACCCAGTACTTTAAAATCTCCACCAGAAAATTAAAGCACAGGAAATATACTGAAACTCAATCTATGAAGCTAAAAATACCTAATACCCAAACCAGACAGCAACATTACAAGAAAACTCAAGTCCAACATCTCTCCTGAAAACAGATGGAAAAATCCTCAGCAAAAATTTATTAACAAATTGAATTCAACACAAGAAACAAAAGAATTAAGCATTGTAACTAAGTGGGATTTATTCCAGGTATTTAAGATGGGCTCAGCATTTGAAAATCAATTCATGCAATCCATGAAATCAAGAATTTAAAGAAGAGAAACCTTGTGATCACATCAGTAGATGTTGAAAACTATCAGAAAAAAACACAATATGCATTTCATTGGGGCATGTCCATGTAAATAACACTATGTTTTCAATTGCAAATTTCACATGTTCATCGCCAGTATATAGGAGAGTGATATTTTAATATTAACCTTAGCCTTGCTATAATTGCTTATTAGGCACAAGAGTTTTTGTTGTTTTTTTAAAAAACATTTTATGCTTAAACAGGCATGTCACCTGTGCAAATAAGACAGTTTTATTTCATTTTCTCCAATCTGAATCCCTTTTATTTCCTTTAGCTATCTTACTGAATTGGTCAAGGCTTCCAGTATAATATTCAAGAGAGGAGAAAAGACATTTTGCATTATTCTTGTTCTTCCTCAACTATGATGCTAGTTGTAAGCTTGGTAAGGAATATTTTTTCACACTGAAGAAATTTTTCTTCATTTCTGTTTTGTTCAGAGTTTTTATCATGAATGAGAACTCTCATTAATTGCTACAGGAAAAACAAAATGATGAAGCCACTTTGAAAAACTGTTTTACTGTATCTTACAAAAGTAAGTACACTGTTACTACTCAGCACATCAGTCATGTTCTCTGGTTCTTACCCAAAAGAGCCAAAAACTGATGTCCATATAAAAACCTGCATATGAATTTTTATAGCAACTTTATCTATAACTGCTAAAGCCTGAAGGCAAACAAAGTGTCCTTTAATGGGTGAATAGATAAATTGTGGTACATCTACACAGTGGAATATTACTTAGACTAAAAAGAAATGAGCTATTGAGCCATTAAAACACAGAGTGATCTTAAGTACATATCACATCACTAAGTGAGGAAGTAAGAAAAGGCTATACTCTGTCTTGCTGCAATGAGAGGACATTCCTAAAAATATACAATTATGGTGAAGAAAAATTCAGTGGTTAACAGGGGTTATAGAGAGAAAGAGGTGAATGAGTAGAAGAGAGCATTTTTAGGGTAGTAAAACTGTTATGTATAATACTATCATGGTAGATACATATCATAGATTTTTTTTAAAAACCCATAAATCTGAGAGTAAACCTTCATACCAACTATAGCCTTTGGGTAATAGTGACATGTTAAACAGGTTCATCAACTATAATAAACCTATCACTGCAGTCTGGGATTGTTAAATGGGGGAGGCAGGCATTTGTGGGAATGCTGCTCTCTTTTGCTGCACCTGAAACTGTTCTAAAATAAATAAATACTTCTACTTTTAAATATATGAGCTGAAAATATTTGGAAAATTATTTAAGACTTCCTAGTTCACTATCCTAAGAACCATTATACGTACTTACTTATGTATAAAGAGTATGTACAGCTTTATAGGAGAGAAAGATGTTGTGGTGCGGAGATGATCAGAGTGTCCCTCACAGCTTCATGTGTTGAAATTTAATTTCCACCATTAAGCAGTTAAGAGGGCTGAAACTTACTTTGGCCTACGTGCTTAGAGGGAGGTCCTTTGCAGAAATTACTAGGATTAGCTAAAGATTATAAGGACAGATCCTCATGTGTGGATGCTGGTAGTTTTATAAGAAAGGGGGAGAGAAAGACCAGGCACAGATACACAACCACAACCGTACTCCCTTTCTCTTGCCATGTGGTACAACTGAAAACAAGAAATGCACAAGCCCTTCACTTTTCCTTCTGACAGCCAGGAGGAGCATGCTCTGATGGAGGTATCAGGCTTGACAGCACCAATCCTGAAGTATAGAAAAATCTCAGATGACTCCACCTGAGGCCACTCCTGGCCTTCTCCTGTGTCTTCCAGATGACACTGCCACAGAAGTCTTGAATTTAACCCTGAACGACTAGAGCCACAATAGAAATAAACTTTGTGCTTTGTGAACTTAGCCTGTCCCTGGCATTTCATTAGAGTAATGAAAGCTGACTCACACAAAAGAAGACATCAGGCAAATAAGAGTTGACACAGGAAGACCAGTCAGGAAGCTTGCTGCAGTAAGTCATGCAGGAACTGACAGTGACTTGGACTACAGTGACACAGGCGAGGACAAGCAGTGAATAAATTCAGAACATTTTCAGGAAAGCCAATAGGACCTGTTAAATGGACTGAATAATTTAAGAGAAAGAATGGGATCAAGAGCAACTTTTCCTAGGAAAGGTAATTAAGGGTGAATTAAGTGATAAACCTTAAGTCATTATATAAATAATACTACAAAATGCAGTATCGGGTAAAGAGGAAAACATCACTATTGCATGTGGAGCTTTAAATGCAAATATAAGTACAATAATACAGAGCATCAAAGCAGATTCAATCCCTGCAGATTTGGCTTGAAAGAAGTCTGATGAAAAAGTCTGAGTCTACAGCCAAAGCACCCTGAACACGCCCAAGCTCGTCTGATGGAGAAGGCTGACTGACCATTATGTCTTTCTACCAGTCTGTCTTCTCTTCTCTGATGATTCTAAAGATATCCCTCAATATTTCTGGGTGATCATGACCATTTTGCCTCAAGGGAGTTTCAGAACTAATCAAAAAAGTAAGAAATAGTAAGAAGAGGACATGTTCCAGGCCCCATCCTTGATAAACAATTAGAGCAATCTCTAGGAAATATACAAACACCAATTTCAGCCACCTAACTAAAAGCATTATTACTTCTATGCTACTAGTATCAGAATCCATAGATATCATGAGGGGAAAAAAATTCATCTTAACGAGGACATCTGCTAAGCACTTTTCTTTCACTGAGTGATAAAGTGATGTAGGTCAGCTGGTAAACATAATATTAGCATTAATATTAATATTAATATTATGGGGCTTTAATATTTGGGGGCTTGCACCATCGTCTAAATCCTTGACAACTCTGTAACTGAACAATTCTCTTAAAATTACTTGTTTCCAATCCTTCACAACTTTTAGGGGGAAACTCTGTAGCTTTCATTTAAGAGCTTGCAATTTATCTAAAACTCCAACTTTATAAAAGCACTCAAGCTTGTTGGATTGCATACCTCAAAAGATATACTGAAGATATTCCCAGCTTTCACAGACTATTCTTAAGAATATTTACATTAAAAGACATGAAAGAATGTCTATTTGTCAGAGCAATCTCAGAATATATCTAAAAATTGACTCTCTGCAACCGGAATCAGAGTTTTTAGATCATACAAGAAAATACTTTTAAAAATAAATTATCAGTCTTGGCTGGCTGATAGCAGCATGTTTTAGAAGTGCATCAAGAAAGCCCTGAACATTCACTGTAGCATTAAATCTCACCTCATATAGGAAAGACCACAGGTGCAAAAGCACAGTTTACAGTAGGATAACCAATTCATGGGCAAGACTTTCCTGGTTTCAATACTAAAATGGTTACCTCCTGAGATCCCCACACACACAACAAATCAGGACAGGTGGTCGTCCTAAATTTATTCACATTGGTTTTCTTGGTTTTGTGATCCAGCATGTCCCCAAGGCTATTTCACCCAAATTTCTTAAAATAACAAGCAGGAGCTTTGCTGAAGGCACACTTGAGGTAAATAAGTCCAATAGTGAAATCCAATCTCTTCAGCTTCGCACAATCACTGAACCTTTTCATTCTTACTCACCTGTCCATTCTCATCTCTCATTCTTAATATTTATGACCTTAGTTTTCCAAGATCTGGACACATCCATGAGTGAGGACATTTTCAGAATTTAGTAGCAAGTGAAGGAAGGGGAAGCTCCTGGCAATGCCAGATCAGACACAGGCTGCTACCTTCCCCATTCCTAGACTGTCAAAGACATGTTCAATGTTCAATGGAAGATTAAAATGGATTGCAACCCCTGGTAGTGCTAAATATTAGGGAAAAGTGTCCCAGTGTCAGAGAGGTAAGGAAATATGCCTGATATAAACAATATAGGTGCAATTAGATGAAAGAAAGACAAAGAAGACTGACACGTGACTGTTTCTCTGAAACAGCAGCACGCTTCATCAGATGCAGAGAGAGGGAGTCTCTTCTAGGAAAATAGAGAACAAAAGAATAAGGAATAGTACAGAGCACTCAGGCGGGTTCTTGCTAATACAGGGCAGGATTATACACCCATAACCCGTGGTGCTCACACAGCAAACTACTTTAGCTGACCAACAGAGCAAGTACAACAAAGCAAACAAAAACATCCAATACACAAAGGAGAGCAACAGGTAAAGGAGAACATCAATTACTAACCATTACTCCATCTTAAGTTAACAAGTTATCTATTTTAATGCATGTTTTGAAAGCAATACTCAAGAGTAAAGATTATTCACTTACAATATATATTGAAAATCTAAGAAACTGAAAACCACGTGTTGAAAAATACCAGGAAAGTGGGCAGAGAGACTGGATAAAGTGTATCTTAGGAAAAGTACCAACATCTCGACAAAAACATGGGCAAAGGAAAATGAGCCAATGAATTAAAATAGAACTATACCTCATGAATATACAAAGAGGTAAAAATTTTGAAAGCAATGTGTTATTTTACTCACCAAATTAGCAAAATATTTCTAAACTGTAATGCCCAGTGTTGTTCAGACTAACGTAAAGCAGGCTGGTGGAAGGAACTGATGATCACATTTTATATCCTACAGGCGGGAATGAAAACTCACAATAATCTTTCTGAGGATCAGACAGGCAGTAGAATATACAAAGTTTTTAAAAGATCACACTCTCCTTCCTCATCAAGGCATTCTATTTCTAGAGATCTTCCATACAGGGAGACAGATATATGTACACAGATGTTTATTATAGCAACAGAGACGGCATCACAAACTAGAAATGAATTACAAAATCCACAGGATTCACTTATTATTTAAAGTTTTCACCAAGCTTTACTGAGGCATAACTGATAAATAAAATTTTATATATTTATGATACGTAGTGTGATATTTTAATATATGTACATTCTAAAGATTTCCAAAATCAAACTAATTAACAAATGTATCATCTCCTAGTTACCTTCTGCATGTATTGAGAACATTTAAGAACTATCTTACCTAATTCATAGATGTAATATATCACTATTAGCTAGAATCACCATGCTATATATTAGGTCACCTGAATGTATGCATCCTACATAACTGAAATTTTCTGCTTTTTGACTAACATTTCCTTATTTTGTCCACCCAACCCCTGGCAGCCACAGTTCTACACTGCTTTTTTTATATTAGTATAATTTAAAATTAATGGTGACCTGTGTTTCCATGCATAAGTAAGATGGTGCAATATTTGTCTTTCTGTGCCTACTTTGTTTCACTTACTATACTGGTTACTGATTTTTACACATTGTCATAAATGACAAGATTTTTCTCTTTTTTAAGGTTAATATTTTATTTTACATATATAGGATACCACATTTCCTTTACCCATGTATCTGTTGACATTTAGGTTGTCCCTAATCTTGACTACTGAATAATGCTGCAGTGAGAATACAGATATCTCTTCAATATATTAATTTTATTTCCTTTGTATATATAGAGTCTACCAAAAAAATGTATTCATTGGGAAAAGAAAAACTTGTATAAAATTTTAATAATAAATTCACTGAGACAACTTGAGATCAATACAAATTACCTTTGGCCTCTACAATTACTAGGAGTGTTCAAAGTAATATCCATTAGCTTTCATTTATTACTACAACAAACTGCTTAAGTGTGTGTACATTTTAAGTTTTTGGCGGACTCTTTATACAATCAAAAGTCAAACTGCTGAATCTAATGTAAGTTTTTAACTTTGTAAGGAATCTTCATATTGTCTTCCATATGGCTACATCAATTTACACTCCCACCAACAGTCAACAAGATTCTCTTTTCTCCATACTGTAGCCAACACTGTTATCTATCTATTGACTTTTTGATAATACTCATTCCAACAAGTGTGAGGAGACATATCATTGTGGTTTTTATTCATATTCCACTGATCTTTGGGGATGCCAAGCATCTTTTAATTTACCTGCTGGTCTTGTGTGTCTTCTTTAAGGAATGATCATTCTGGCCCATGGCTCATTTTTTAAACAGGTTGTTTATTTTGCCATGCTATTATTTATTTTGCTACACATATTTTAAATATGCACCCTTTATCAACTCTATGGTTTGTAAATATTTTCTCCCATTCCATGGCCTGTCTCTTGACTTCATCGAGGTCTCTTTTGCTGTACATAAGCTTTTTAGTCTGATACAACTTCATTTGGTTATTTATGCCTGTTCCCTGTGCTCTTATACCCCCCAAATTGCCCAAGTCAACTTTTCTCTGATTATGTACTTTAAAATTTAATTTTATTTGTACATTTTATATATACATGATGATAACATTCATCATAGGGAATTTGTACATATACACATGTATCTTAACTCTTCTTTTCCCATTTTCTCCTCTCCCTTCAACCGTTCTTCCACTCTTCATTTATAAAAGCTTTTTCTATTTTTTCTTCTGTTCTTTTTTCTTTTCCCTTCCTTCCTTTCCCCTCCTCCTTTCCTACTTCCTAGCCTTATTTGAACATTAAGATTTTATTTATTCTTCTTCTAGTGGTTTTATGTCATCAGGTCTTATGTTGAAGTTTTTAATTCATTTGAGTTGATTTTTATATATGGCATGAAGGATCTAATATCATTATTCCACAAGTAGATACTTTTCTTGACATTATTATTTAAGAAATTGTTTCATCTCTATTCTATGTTACTGGAATCTTTGTCACTTCTTAAAAGATCACTAGGATATAAGTGTGTGTATTTTTTTACTGAATTCTCTACTCTGTTCTTTCAGCCTCTACATCTGCTCCTATGCCATAACCATGGGGATTTGATTACTATAGTCTTGAAAGGTACTTTGAGGTGCTATGACTGTAGCATTACTGATCTTGCTCACAGTTCTTTCTGCTACATAGGTATTTTGTGGTTTCACTGGAATTTTGGTTACATTTTTTCTAATTCTGTAAAAAAAAAAAAAAAAGTCATTGAAATTTTGACCAGAATTTCACTGAATTATAGATTTCTTGAGGATGAGGTCACTGTGGTTGTGTAGAATGAAATACAAGAGACCAAAACAATCTCATAATTCATAATAATGCCCCCATCTTTTTAAAAACCAACACATTACTTTTACCTATAGGGATCTTCCTACAGAATATTTAAAACAGAATTTACAGACTGTCCTAGGAAGTGCTGGAAAATTCTGTGATTCCATATGATTATACAGACTAGATAAAAGGAAGTATGTACAGATCACTACACAAAGGAATAGGTTACCATGAAAGATTCTAACTCTGTCTCTAGCAATCTCCAACTACTACATGAAACACCATTTCTTTGAAATAAACTTCAAATATTTTCCCAGCCAGGAGCTTTCAAGAACAGGATAAACGCAGTATTTCCATTTTCCAATGTGTCCAAGACATATTGTCATGAAATGAAACAAAGGTAGATTTTTGATTTATTCATTGACTTGATAATCCAATTACTCCTTATTAAGCACCTAACATTTTTAAGGAATTGTTTTAGGTGCTGCAGAGGATATAAGGCTAAAATAGCCCTTGCTTCTAGAGCTCTAAAATATAATGGAGCTTTTAGCAAATCCCACAAGACAGGAACACAAAAGGGCCAAATTAAAAGGAAATTTCAAAGGAGCCAAATGAAAAAAAATCCTGTTGTATGAGGGTTTTGAAGAAAACAGGATTTAGCAAACATTAAGTAATATGGCAAAATATATTGTGACATTTAGTGAAACATGCATCTTCTATCAGTGAGAATAAAAACTATGAACTCCAGAGGAAGAAGAAAAGTTAACCCAGAAAGTCATGGTTCAAACACAAGGCAAGCAAAAATGTGTTTAAATGTATTTTATGACATATAAAATCTTGAACTGATATTGGCAACATTCCCTCCTGCTGAGATAGATTTGGTGATTTCAGGGCAGTACACTTTCCATTTATAGATCCCATCACTATCCATTCAGCAATAACACAGGCATTAGCATCATTATGCAGTAGTATTCCAATTCCAAGATCAATTCATAGAGTTTTATCAAAATTATAGGTTCACATGTAAGGTTATAAACTTCAACAACATCAAAGTAATGAACTTACTAAAGGAGAACTTGAACCACCTAACACACCAGAAGTCAAGAGATCTATAAATAAGTTCTCAAGGTAAACAGTTACTAAAACAAAACTGCATGTTACCTATCACAACAGCAAAAATGACAGTGTAACACAGCTATTTCCACTTTTCTCAATGGATAAACAACAAAAATGCTTGAACTTGTTATGGAAAGTAATAGAGTACAAACACATGTTTAAGAAAACAAGATTCAAATGCAGAAGCAGTTATCTCTAGGAAATAGGACCTGGAGACGGTGCCAAGGAGATTTTCATTCTGTAGTTTAGACCTTCTACAACTCTTTAGTACATGTACTCTTACACTTATAAGGCAATAATAGCATGAATAAGCTACTTATATAAAAGCATGTCTAAGGCACGTTACTAAGTTTTTAAAACACACTATTACAGTAATGTGTGTAATGGAGTCCCATTTATGTTAAACAAACAAACAAACAAACAAAACAAAGAGAAACAGAAGAACCCACTTACATGTACATACATTAACAGTGCTAAAATTTTTCAGATTTTAGAGCATTTAGATTTTGGATTTACAGATTAGGAATCCTCAATTCATTAAGTAGAAGTAAATGTCTAAAATCTATAAATCTCTGGAATCTGAAAATTTGGTCCAAATCATTTCAGGTAAGGAATATTTAACCTGAACATTTGTGTTAATGTCTACAAATGGATCACATGGCAGAGCAAGGTAAAAAGAACTTCCCTGTCTTTGTCAAAGAAGTTCCAATTGTTTAAATTAAAATATATACACATGCTCTAAAGAAAAGAGATCCTATAACTACATAATTATTACAAACTGCATGGGTCAGTAGAAGAAAGACCAACTGGGAACTCCGAAAAACTTGTATTCAAACAGAAACTTCCACAGGTATTATGCAATGGATATCATTCCTTTCTAACCCGCATTTCTATTTCTCAAAGGGCTGTATTGAATTCTAACTGATATCATACAATTTACTCATCCAAAGCATATACTTCAATATATGTTGATGTGTTCATATTGTTGTGTAACACCACCACAAAGTAACTTTTAGAGCATTTTTATACCCATCAAAAGAAACTCTTTACACACTAGCAGTCAATCTCCAACAATACCATTTCTGAAAAATAATGGATATCACAGTACAATAACTATCACCTGATAATCTTTTAATGAGTAGTAAATAAACATGAAAGCTTCCAGAACAGTACATGGCCATCCACATCACATGCATTCTGGGTAGATTTCATAACATAAATAACACAGAAATGAGTAAAATGCAAAAAAGTACCAGACACTTCTGCTAGGTATATACACAAAAGAATTAAAAGATTCATATCATAGTGACATATGTGTACCCATGTTTATAGCAGCTCAGTTTGCGATTGCTAAATCTTGGAAACAACCTAAATGTCCATCAAGTGGAGACTGGATAAAAAAGTTGTGGTTCTTCTACAAAATGGAGTATTACTCTGCCATAAAAAATAAGTTTGAATCATTTATATTTAAATGGACGTACCTTGAGGACATCTTCATAAGTGAAATAAATAGGTCACAGATGTGTATCGTATCTTTTCTCTGGTATGAGAAAATGAAGATGTAAATAAGTTCTAGAATGTATGTTATATATTGTGAAACAGAAAATACTCAAAGGGATTGGGGTGAACGGGTAAATAATGAGGAGAAAAACAATGAGATTATAACAAAAAAGAAAGGAAACAAAGTTTATGTATATAGGGGCTAGGGGTGGCAGGGTGGGTAGGGGTATGGGAAAAAATGAGAATTAAGTTGTGTCATATACTGGTACAAATTCCCATTGTTGAGTGCAATCATGATGTGCATATGTAATGTACCAAGAAAGATTTCAATTAAAAGCAAGTACCAGACATAAGTCCTGGTGAGTACCCAGATTCCTATCTCAGAGTATGTTCCACAAGTCACAGACTGTCTTCAGTCCCACTGAATATACAAAATCCCCATAGGTAGGAAGTAAAAGAGCATGACAACATGTGTCCAAAAATGACAACATGTGAGGACACAGTTCAGTGTGAAAGTTTCAGGATGAGAATTACATCCTCAGCCCTATTGAAATCTCAGTAGTAAGAGGGAAATTTTTGCAGTTGCCAAGAAGTTAAGAACACCGTATGTTCATATTGGACAAGCAGTCGAAACTATACTGTCATGTTTCTACTTTTCAAAGTGAGAATAAACATGACAGGTGCTCGTTTGGCGGTTCAGGCACTTTCCACTTAAATGGCAATTCCTCAAGCTTACCAGCTGCAGCCTGAAGTTATAATTTATTACTGTTTCGGTGTTATTCCCTTGCCTCGGCAGAAAGCAGAACGCAGCACCTACATTTTAAGACCCATGAGAGGTAATAAAGTATAATTATTTTCAATTTATGATTAAGCCATAAATTATATGTACTTTTGACTTCAGTTGGTCAGGCAGAGGTTGGGGGAGGGAGAGAATGGGGCGAGAAGGTATGACAAAAGCCTTTTCCTTGGAATAAAATGTATAAATTGCTATATGATCAAAGAACACTGGGAAGATTTACAAAGATGCCACAGTATCCAAGCTAAGTCCCAAAGGATGGCCCAGTTCAGACTTTAAACTCTGTTCTTGCTAATCACAGAGCTAAGATTCCACCTAGAGTGTCCATGTTGACCTGACAACTAGAAGCACAGCAGAGTTTCAGGTTATTCTGCATCAAATGTTCACAATGCTCAAGGCCTTGCAGACTCTAAGCCAATAGTATTTCATGGAAGGTGAAACTAATCTATAAAAAAAGCTATTGACCACACGCTATAAGTAAATTCAGCCTTAGCCAAAGCCTGGTCTCCACAGAGCTCTGAATCAACAACGACCAGATGTTAAGTCTTCTCACCCTCCACAACAACTTGGCTAGATTTCCCTATCTTGTAGCTGCTTTATGTGGTTATGGAAATACATGCAGGGAACATGTCCATACAAAGCTAACAAAACTCAGGGCGTGAAGCAGGCTGAGAATTTAACATTCAGCACTCTTACATCACTTACTCATTTCCCTTGCTCTCCAATATGCTATGGCCCAGGTTCCAATCTTTGTAGTAAGTCCCCATGTTCAAATGTAGCTTGTAAGCACACTTGCAAGGGACTCATAACAACCTTGCTTAGGAAGCAATACGAAGCCCCATTTTGCAGCAGAGGCAGAGGAGCTCACAATGCAAAGGCAGGATATGGTGCAGCAAGTCTGGAACATGTCCACCTCAAAGAAAGTCCTGTAGACTTTTTATTACTCTAAATCATTCACGAGATTAAGTACAGTCAGTACAAGCAAAGCTATGCATTTCAGTGTATATTTCTTTTTGTTTCTGTTTTTACAGGGGAATTTTTTCTTGCCAATTAAAGCTTTGAGAGAGCTGAGTGTGATAGTAACCACAGGTATCTGAATGTGAGATTTAATTGGGTTTAAAGAAAGAAACCACAGAAAAATCATCAACAGTGATATGGGAAAAAATAGTAACAATAAATTAAGGGGACCAGTGGGGGGGGATCTCTAAATGTTTACTTACCACTCACCTTTGTCCTAGAACGTCCCACTCCACAGCCCAGCTTCTGATTATTGAACACAATTTGGTTGATGTCCCTTGAACGGTATAATCTGCTTCACAAAAACAAGCCTAGTTTGTTTCCAGGATACTTTTAAGTCCCTCACTCCCTGGTTACATGCAGTCTATGGAAAACAGCTGTGGTAAAGTAAATCATCCTACCCTGAGAAAGACCACAGTGTATTTTTTTTTTTCCTTTAAGTGTGTTTTGAAGTCCTGGTTGGAAAATTAGTGAAAATTGTAAATCTGTTTGCAAATCTGGTCATGTCTAACTCATGTCTAACTGAGATTAGGGCACAGATTTCAATTTAAAAGTAAAACCTTGACAACCCCAGTTAAGCGTGTCCTCAGGCACTGCCAGCAGGGCCTTCACTCACTTCCACGGGCAGTGGATTTATTACAGGTACCCGACATGTTCCCCATCAGACACCCCTGGAGTATTTACTTGAGACAGCCAGGTTCGGTCTGCACTTCCTCTGCAGACCAATATATTATTATAAATTGAACTAAACTGTTTCCTTTTCATAAGTGCCATGAAGTTCAAGTATCAGCAAAGGCTGGGGTCCTTCTATAGGGCTCCTTGTTATTTAGATTTTTTAAAAAGTAAACAGAAAAGGCAGCATTAGATTGTTTGCTTTTATTTTTATTTTTTAATAGGAGATGGTGGAGAGATCATTTTAGAAATTATATGTGGCATCTTTGTAAGAAAATATATTCTAAATGCACACTTGGGATATATTATACCAACCAGTTAGGTAGGGAATAAGCGGCTTCACCTCTACTCGAAGACAAGAGTTCAAAAAGCAGAGATTTCATATCTTGTATATAAACTCCTAAAAACTGATAACTGATTTCTTTATCACCCATCACAAATTAAGGGACCCAATGTATATTTTAAATGCTTACACCTTTCAGGTTTAAAAAGAATAATGAAATTATTTAATATTTTCATTATTAATCCAGCTCTTAAACTCTGGGGAAAATATAACTTTAAAAAGAAACAGAAGAAATAAAAAGAAAACCATCATCTTTTCTCCTCTTCCTGAAAAGCCATTAGGTGAGCCAGAGGCATCACGCTGAGGGGGGTTGGGAGGCACAAAAGCCCAAGGCAGGCGTCAGAGCTTCAGCGGGATGAAGGGGGCAGTGGGCTGCTGTGGGGCGCCAGACCCTGAGTGGGGTAAAATGGCAAGTTCCAAACCATGCTTCTTAATAGCTGTGCAACCACGGCTAAGTGCATTAGTCTTAACTCAATTTCTTCTTCCGCAAAAAGAGTTAATATTTGTTTAGCATTTGCTATTAGGCACATTAAAAGAAGGCTTAAATTTTACAGTATGCCTGTAATCCCAGGGTTCTGAGAAGCTGAAGCAGAAGGACCACAAGTTTAAATCAGCTTGGGCAATATGGTCTCTTAGTGAGACCCTATTTCAGAACAAAAACAACTGCAGAAGTAATTCAGTACCAAGGCCCTATGCTCAATCCCCAAAACTGCATACACATACATAAAAAGAATACTTGACTTGTTGGTCCTTGATAAATATGGTTCTTTTTCATACTACTACAATTGCACACATACAAAAAGATGACAAAAAATAAAAAGGAACACACCAATTATGAATAAAGCCTAATTTACATTTTTCCTTCCATGTTATACTTTTCAGTTTCCTCTCTATGAGTAACATATTGCTTTTCTAATAAGAAGAAAACAATTAAGATGCTACTAAGTATATAGAAGGTACATGAAATTTTACAATGCAAATCTATTACTACAGAAAACAATAATAAAGCTATTTTAAAGACATCATTCTGGCCTTCACCTATTTTTTCCCCCCAAGGCTTGAGGTTGATCACAATGCCTTCACACTAAACTACAAACCCAGTGCTTTTTAATAATTTTTTTTTTAATTTTGAGACAAGATCTCACTAAATTACTAAGATGTCCTGGATGAGCTGGAACTAGAAATCCTTCTGCCTCAGCCTGCCGGAGTTCTTGGAACATAGGCATGTGCCAGCACACCTAGGTTCTCATGTCTTCACCTCTTTTAGAATTGCAAATTACTAATGAAAACTCCTGAATGGGAAAGTGGCAGAGAGATTGCTGGGGGGAATATTTTAAATGAATCAAGGTGTGTATGTACATGTATCAACTCCCCATGATAAATGTGATCATTATGTACTGTAAACCTGCACTAATAAAAATAAAAATTATAAAATATGTTTAAAATACCCAAAGGAAAGTCATTTATTGGCTGAAATTGATACCGATATGCACTCAAACCAAAAATCAAAATTTGAGACCCGGGGCCGGGGAGTTAGCTCAGTGGTTCCGGCGCCTGTCTCGCAAGCGCAAGGACCCGGGTTCGATTCCCCGGTAACCACATAACGATACTGGGTGTGGAGACCCACACCCAGCAGCAACCATTACCACAAAGCGAGACCCTGTCTCCAAAAAAAACCTAAAAAAAAAAAAAAAAAATTGAGACCCAAGGATCAATAGAACAGATTAGAAGATCCAGAAACAACTCCAAATATACTAAGCTACCTCATCTTTGACAAAGGAGCCAAATATCCTCAATGGAGGAAAGATAGCCTCTTTAACAAATAGGGCTGGAAAAACTGGGCTTTAATCTGCCAAAAACTAAAGCTAGATCTATCTCTTTTACCATGCACTAAACTAAAATCCAAGAGGATTAGAGACCTAGACATTAAACAGAAACACTAAACCTATAGCAGAACAGGTTAGATAGAACTCTTGGAGATACTGGCTTAGAGAAAGACTTTATGATTAAAATCTTTATAACACGAGAACTAGTAGAAGGAATCAGCAATTGAGATCTCATTTTATTAAAAAGCTTCTGCACAGCAAAAAAAAAAACACCAGCAGAACAAAAAGACAACCAACTATATGGGGAAAAAATGTTACTGCTCTTTCTCAGACAAAGGGATATGATCTAGAATATATAAAGCGCTTTAAAAAATCAGCCTCTTCCAAATTTAAAGACCCAATTAAAAAAAGTGGGCATCTGAAATGAACAGACACTGAAAAGAGGAAGAAGTAAAAACAGCCAAGAACATATGAAGAAATGCTCAACATCACTGGTCACTCAAAAAATGCAGATTTCATCTCACACTATGACTTCATCTCGCTCTACAAAGAATGGCTGCTATTGCAAAATTAGCCAGCAACAAATGTTGGCAAGGCTTTGGGGAGGAAGGAAACCTTCCCCATTGTTGGTGAGAATGTAGACTTGGTGCAACCACTATGCAGAGCAGTGGGGAAATTCCTTAAAAATCTAGGATTAGAGGTCCCATTTGACCCTGCTATTCCCCTTGGGGGATATACAAGAAAGCATTTAAAGATTCATATCACAGAAACATATGTGCACCTATGTTCATAGCAGCTCAGTCTGTTATAGGTATATCTTGGAAACAACCCAAATGCCCATCAACTAGAGACTGGATAAAGATGTGGTTTGTTTATAAAATGGAATATTACTCTGATAAGCTTGAGTCATTTACATTCAAATGGACACACCTTGAGGACATACTCAAAAGTGAAGTAAATAGGTCACAGATATATAAATACCATATCTTTTCTCTGGTATGAGAATCTGAAGATGTAAATATGTTCTAGAATGTATACAGATATTGTAGAATAAAAAAATATTCAAAGGAAAAAGGAGTAGGGGTAAGGAATGAGGGGAAAGAAAAATTGAGATGGTAAAAAAAGGAAGCAAAGCATATGTATATAGGGGGTGGGGGATTGTACAGTAGGCAGGGGAATGGGAAAAAAGTGAGAATTAAGTCATGTAATGTGCTAGTACAAATTTTCAATGTTAAGTGTGATCATGATGTGTATGTAAAATGTACCAATAGAGAATTGAATTTTTAAAAAATCAAAACTTGTGTGGCACATGAAAAGGTAACAATAATCCTTCTGCCAACAAATGCTATTCAACAATGGGATAGAAACTTCAGGATAGAAACTTAGCTTCTGAGGTTAAGAAGAAAAGAGGGAGAAAGAGAATAACTTTAAAGCCTAAAAACATTCCAGATGGAAACATCAGCATAGTGGAAGAGAGTTGAAATGGGTCCATTTAGAGAGAAAAAAGCATCATACATAGAGCCTGAAGTCTACTCTGGTCCCTGCTCTCCTTCACACTAATGGAGTGACCTTGGGAATATGACTTAACAAAAACTGCTGCCATCTCCCTCAGAAGATTGTTTGAAGACTATGATTGCTTACATAAGTCATCTATACACTATAAAGCAACATGCAAATGGAAGCAACAGATTAGAATCAGTGTTCAACAAAACTAGGAATTATCACCCCCTGAAAAGAATTTAAGAAGTAAAAGGACACAGCATTAAGGACCATTAATCACTATGTGAAAGAGTCTCTCTCTATGTAATCACCTTCTGATTCTTTTGCAGACATGAAGAAGAAAGTCTGGTACCATTACATAGAGTTAGTTAACACTTCTCCAGTAGTTATTAATGCCTCTCTCTCTTTTTTAAATAAAGACAGAGATCACTAGCAAAGATTAGTAACAAGAATTTAACAATGTTGAGATTGTAACAAAAAAGTAAGGAAACAAATTTTATATATATGGGGGGGTGGTAGGGTGGGTGGGGCTATGGGAAAAAATGAGAATTAAGTTGTGTCTTATACTGGTACAAATCCCCATTATGGAGTGCAAGCATGATGTGTATATTTAATGTACCAATAAAGATAATTAAAAAAAAAAGAATTTAATACTGTTGTAGTTTTCTATATTTTCAAAACCCTATTGTGATCCCCTTTTAGTGATATTGGTTTTCCACTTAAAATAGGTATATAAAATATCCTTTTAAAATACATTTATTCCATCCAAGAATGGCATATGCTTGAAACACAAGCTAATCAGGAAGCTGAAGTAGAGGGATCATCAGTTCAAAGCTAACCTAGGCAACTTAGCAAAATCCTGTCTCAAAATTAAAAACTAAAAAAAATGAGCTATGCTCATAGTTAAGTGGTAGAGCACTTGCCTAGCAAGTACATGGCCCTGAGTTCAACTCCCACCACAACAAATGTACAAATAAATAAATGTATTTATATCAGTGAAAGAAAAAATGAGAAAGTTTATTTAAGGAGAAATAGTACAGAAAAGAATACTACAGGTAGCAGGTAGATATGGTAAGAACCTAGAAACTAATGTGCAAAGAACGAAAAATCAAAAGAATGCCAAAAAGTTTTGCATACCCTGAATTTCTTCAGGGAAAGGACTAAGATTTACATACTTTCAATATCTCTCCTAGGACTGGAATTTAATGGACTACATGAATACCCAATTAACTAGGAATTAGTACTTGTCATAAACACTGGGCTTAGAACTGGTTCTTTCTCGCTCCAAAAGCAACATAACAGTCGATTTCCCTAGACAGATCAGAATGAGATAAACCTTGAATCTTCAGACACTAGCAGCAAAGGAGAGAATAAACTCTACTGGGCTTTGTGAACAAAACGGGATATTGTTTGCGCACTGCACTGTATAACACGTGCTCCCCAAAATAAAACAAAACCCTTACCATACAGAGAAGCACAACTGCAGCCCCTACGCTCCACCCTGCAGTTAGGCTAATCACAACTGAAACACTGTTTCCCAAACAAATAAATGACAAGTAGAAAGATCTTGTCCTCAGGTCAATGCTTCCAAAAAAAAACTAACTTCAAAAGTAGCTGCAAAAGGCTAAGGAAGTTGAGGCCACTCCAAGCATTTTAGCACAACCCTGACTCTAATCAATTCCCACTACTGCCAAAGTGGAGAAAAAGAAAAAATCCTAGAAAAAAAATGTTCTCACTATTAAACAGTTATACAGACAGGGAAATACTTTTCAAAGGTACACTGATAAGTAGAGCTAGATAACTTAATAGCTCTGATAAAGAGTCATGAAAATGGTCTTGTATATTTGGGAACTCCAAATGTACTAGACATTTAGAAAGAAAAGAAAAACAACTTTTAAAAATTTAGCAGTATCTTAAAAAACAAACAAAAATAGCACTAGTTACCTATTCCTGTACACAAGATCCATTATTAGTACAAAATACTCAAATAGCTTATTTCTAAAGATGTACGAAAGTAGATGCTCGATAATCTAAATATAGACACTAGAGCATTAGTATCATTTTGATCCTACTGAGATTACCAAGCATAAAATAGCAGTCTCCTTGGTGAAGGGGTACAGCCAAACCAGGTGTCTCTATGTCCCACGAGACCTTGAAACCAACATGCCAGGTATCAGGATCTCCGCCTTCGAGAGTAGAGTCACCCACACCTCCTCCTGCTGAATCTGTCAAAAGAGAAAAAAGAAAGTGATCACAAAAAGAATGCAAAAACTAAATCTCAGAGTAAAACTGTTTTCTTAGAAATAATTGATATTTTAATAAGCAGAGATAGTAAAGAGATGTAGTTCCTCCTTTCATGTTGAATTTCTTTAAAAGATTATTTTTGATATGTCCTGTATATTCTCATCAAAAAGCATTAATTAAAATGATAAGGAAATAACGACTGATACCAAGGAACGTAAAAAATTATTTTATTCAATTTTAAGGAAAAAAAAAAGCTATTCTGAATTAAATAGACTTTTTTATTTTGTTTTTTTGGTTTCTTGTGGGGTTGGTGGGGGGTGGCTGAGACACGGTCTTGCTTTATTTTAGTTCAGGCTGGCCCTGAGCCCACTATGTAGCCCAGAAAGCTTCAAACTCACAGCAATTCTCCTGCTTCTGTCTCCCAACTGCTAGGATTACAGGTGTGAACCACCATGCCCAGAACTGTGGTATGTGGTATAATTGCTGGTGGGTGAGTCACCATGCCCAGCATTGTTGTATGTGGTTACCAGGGATGGAACTCCGGGACCTTGCACTTGCAAGGCAGGTGTCAGAACCACTGAACTAAATCTCTGGCCCTAAATGGATACTTTTTAAGGAAGATATTAGTTACCAAAGCAATCTAGGAAAAAGTAGAAGAGCTAAATGAATCAAAGCAGGTACAGAAGTTGTCAATGAATTCTTTCACAGAAAAACCCAGGCCCAAAAATAATGAGATTATAACAAAAAGAAAGGAAACAAAGTTTATGTATATGGGGGGTGGAGGTGGTAGGGTGGGTAGGGTTATGGAAAAAATGAGAATTAAGTTGTATATATGTAATGTACCAATAAAGATTTTAATTAAAAAAAAAAAAACAGGCCCAGAGAGTTTCAAAGAATTCACTACTAAACAACTGAAGAATACACATTATCGATGTGCTTTAAATTTTTAAGAGCACAGAAATTTCCAAATTCCTTCATGAAAACAGTGTGTATGAAAACTCAAAAAGAAAGCACACACATACACAAACCAGTGTTGCATCTGAACATCAATGTAAAATTTTTATTTCTAAGAAAATAGAACCCAATGCAGCTACACATTAAAAGGACAACATTCTATGACCCAGTAAAACTTACACTGAGAATACAAGGGTAGCTCTATATCAAAACTTTATCATATTCATAGAACAAAACAAAATAAAAAAGCTATGGGTCCTAATTGATGACACAAATATAATTAATGAAATATACCATCCTTTCACAAGAAAAATCTCAACAAACTTGAAACAGATGAATATAGTCTCTGTGTGATAAAATATAGACCATTCTTGATCCTAAAGCTAGCATCATATTTTAATAGGGAAACATTAGAAACATTCCCATAGTTGAACGAAGAAGATATAAAAATTCTAACTGAAACTGAAAAAAATAATTAAAAATCTACAAAAAAACCCCTGGTCTTGATGGATTCACTGCTGAATTCCACAAGAAATTTAGCAAAGAGATAATGCCACTACTTGTCAAACTCTTTAATGAAATTGAAAGGGATGCAGTACTCCCAAATTCATCCCTTGAAGCAAACATTATCTCAACTCCAAAAGCAGAGAAAAGACCCAATCAAGAAAGAGAACTATCAGCCAATCTCCCTAATGAATATAGATGCAAAAATCCAGAATAAGATACTGGCAAATAAAATACAGAAGGTCATCAGGAAGATCATATATCCTGGTTCAACATATATAAACCAATAAATGTATTACACTATATCAAGAGTCAAGAACAAAAACCACATGACAATCTCAATAGATGAAGACGAAACATTTCATAAACTCTAACACTCATTCAATATTAAAACCCACAGAGAATTGGAATTGATAGTCTTTATCTCAACCTGTTAAAAGCTACTCACATAAAAACAAAAGTTAGCATCATACTAAGTGGTCAAAATCTAAAACCTTTCACATCTAAATCAGGAACAACACAAGGATGCCCACAACTATTCCTGTTTAATACAGTTCTGGAAATGTTAGCTACAGCAATTAGGCAAGAAAAAGAAATAAAAGGAAAAAAAAAAGAACTTCCCCTTTATGACTTTTCATTCACATTACTTTGCACTAAATATGTATAATGAAAAAGAACAGACAAAAAAATCAAACTTTATGATCTCTGCAAAAAAGAAACACTATTAAATGAACATTAAAGATAAATCCAACTTCAAGTATTCTTCAACTCTCTAAATTTATAATCTAAAATCCAACACTGCTATATTAACAAATAGTATCACTGATCTACTTTGCCTTCCTATTACTATGCTCTCTCCACTACATTTTGGTTAAAAGTACTTTTTAGGAAATTTCAGAATAACATCATATAATAAAAAGTCCAAAGCCATTTTTTCAGTTAATCCCAGAAAACATTTTAAAAAATCCTCCGGAATAGGGATGATAAATATCTTACATATCAGAGGACACAGCTGATCTATTGTAATTTGAGCCCTAGTAGAGAAGAATTCTACAATGTTGTCTAGGCCTAGAGGGAAAAGTAGTATGATCATTACTGGTATCTGGCAAGGTAGTAAGGAGGGTTAGTGGCACAAGAGAGCTACTCTCCATGTCTGATGGAGAGGTCCCCCTCTCCTTTATATATAATATATACTCACACTTGAAAATACCAGAATTGCTAAGCTATGCCTTATGATACAGAAAAGAACTCACAAAGGCATGTAATGTCACTTGGACTGTATATCTGTAACAAATCCAAATTAGTTGGCAACTGACAAAAGTACTTTGCAAAAAAAAAAAAAAAAATCTAAATCTTCAGGTATTTTTGAAATATAAAATCTGATACCCCTGAGCCAGTCACAGTGGTTATGGGATAGAAATTACTGCACCTGTAGAGAGGAATTTTGTCTCTGCTTGTAACTCCTTCATGATCATACATGGACACTCCAGCACAGTCTGTGAACCTGTGAGACATACAGCCCACAGGAGAATGGGCCTATAACCTGCTTTTGTAAATACTGAAAAATATGACCAGAATACAGTCATGCTTATTCAGTCACATACTGTCCCTGGCTTCTTTCACATATCATAGTCAGATTAAGTAGCTAAAACAAACAAGAGATGTAACTAATAGCACAAGAAGGTCAAACAGAAATATGTTCAGGTTTCTTTTATGTCCCTGTCTTGTTCAAATCAAGAATAATTTTAAAAAGAAATTATTTTTAAATTAAAAAGACAATGCTTCTCAGATAACTTGAAATACCCTTGAGTTTGGACTTTCCAGGAAGTGGTGATCTTTATAAGCTAACAGGCTGGTTGACTACTTTCCCATCTAACTTTCATCATGGCACTTTCCTCAATCTGGCACCAATAAAGTCCTGAACGATGACAAGAGACAGCAATTGCAATCAGTGTTTCCTGGTGTCTCCCATAAATCCAGCACCTTTGAAATGTGCTCATTAAAATGATGTTTTCTTGAGTGTTTTCCCCTCTTGGGCTGCATAAAGAGGAGAGAAGTTGTATGTCTGATAAATATTTTATTGCTTAAGTATAATGTTGCTCACTTTCTCAGTAAAGTCAACTTGTAATTATCTACAACAACTGCAATTGATTATTCTTGTCCTTTGTTATTTCAAAAACAAGCTGAGGCAATGGGATCTTAGTTGACTTAAAGCTACAGTAAAATTGGAAAGATTTTAAAGTTTCTCAGTGCACTTGGTGTTTTCCTGGCTCCTTCTATCCAAAGTGTTAAAAAAAAAAAAAAAAAAAAAAGTAAATGATGCAACAAAAATACAAAAGAATGCTAAGTTTGAAGTCAAGTTTAAAATGTCCAAAATTTCTCAAAACAATTAACCAGTTTAATTTTTATGCTAATTAGATCCGAGGGGGAAAAATCTTCTATTTAATTAAGGATTAATGCCCTACATATTTTGTTTACATTTTTAAAGCTATATTGGAGCACTGTTGTAAAAAAAACAAAGATAGAAGCCTTAGTATGACAATGAAATTACAGTGTTAGTCAGATAAAATATATTGGAAAAAAGGTACCTTATTAAATAAGATACATAATTAATATCCTATGTCAATTATTTTTATCACATGTAATGACACATTCATCATCACAAAATAAAACACGGGTGCATTCCTTAGCCTCTCTCTCCTTAGGCAAAAGGCAAGATTTCTATGACCTCTACCAAAGTAATTATTTGTTCTATTCTCTTGAACCCCCAACATCTAGAGAGGCCTATTGTACAGGTCCTTTCTCATCCATGTCATCATAGATCTTGAGGCAGAAGATACACAAAAGTTAAAGGTGGTCCGCTGGTAATGCTGTCTCATCCGGCCAGTACTGATCTGTCATTCTAGGGTCTGCAATGGGAATCTGGTGGTTTTTTTTTTTTGTTGTTGTTGTTGTTGTTTTTAAACTGGAAAGAGGCAGAAAGGGAAAGAAAGGGGAATATGGCAGAGAAGATACCTTCTCAAAGGGAAACAGCATGGATGTGAGTGTATGGGTGTGTGTGTGTGTATGTGGAAGAACACAATTCCAGGCAATAAGAATGTCACATGAATTCATGGACTTGTAAGAAAGGACGTTAAAAAGGTAGCCCTTAGATTATGGACTAGTGATGGACACTGAAGACTTTCTCATAGGTCAGGCCTGTTTTTCAGAATGATCCCTCTGGAAGATACAAGCTTCTCTGGGCAGACTTCATGCACTTGTTTTGGACAAATTCTCAAAGTAATGGCCAACGCTTTCCTTGACTGTTTGGGAGGAACAGACATCAAGCCTGCTGCCAACATGGAGCGAACTCCTGTCTCAGCCGCTGAGGAATGTAGTCTGCAGAAATGCAGAATTTAAAAAAGTTTGAAAGGGAGGAAAAAACTAATCAATCTCAGCTCAGAATCTATAACAAGACGCTGTGCCCATGTGCCTCGAAACAGACAATTCGAGAAAATGAAGTCCCTTGACAGAGATAAATTGTAAAATTAATTATAAGTTTTCTGGGATTTCAGGTGAAATACTAAGAACTCTTTATGGAAAAAATCTAAGCCCTTCAACATGCTGTCTGGCTCTGTCAGTTTTCAGATTAAGCATTTGGGGAAAAAATTCAAGATAAAAATATTCACATATATAGGAGAACCTCATTACATCATGTTTCATGGACTTAGGGGGAAAAGTGAAAGTGAGAAAAGAAGAGAAAAATTGCTTTGGGGGCCCTTGACTAACGCTTCAAAATCATGACATTATGTGAAGTAAAATATAAAATAAGGAAAGGAAGCAAGACACTTCTCAACAATACAGTCTCCAAACCTGAGCTTATAACAATAGAGGATACTACTGGACAACCTCAGGAAGATGCAGAGTCATGAAGATTTACAGAAAACTTTTATAATGTAAATAATAGAGGCGACCAGAACCAAACTGGGTTAATCAAAACATAATTATTTGTTCACCCAGCTTTGAGTAAAGTTTTATCCAGGGTTCAAAGTGCATATCCATAAACCAATTTCACTCTTTCTCATCATGAAAAAGTATGAGTGTGGCCACAAAAGGTCGGGTCAGATATTTGGAAGCTACGAGATCAAAGGCAAAAACTGAAGGGCAAGACTCCGGACACTGATCACATCATATCACTGAAACAAGGTCTATCTAGTGAGATCTCTGATCTTAGCAATGAGATAACCCCTTATCACTGAAAAGCCTGTTTAGTCCAGGAAGTGTTCCTTGCTATCAAACAAATGCCAATGATGTAGAATCTGCAGTTGCAAAAGTCAAGAGCTTTCGGACACTGGCCACATTGTTACCCAACCGCACATAGTTCTCAAGAACAACAAATGCATAAAGATCAGAGTAGAAATTAATAAAATTGAGACTAAAAAACACTGCAAAGGATCAATAGATCAAAGAGTTGGTTCTTTGAAAAGATAAAATGGGACCTAGGAAAAGGGATAGATGTTAGGGAGAAGAGAACAGAGGAAATATAATGGTTCATGTATATGAACATGTACCAATTTCCCCCACAATGAATGTACTTACTACGATATCACAAACATACTAATTTTTAAAAATTGAGAAGAAAAAGAACAACAAATACTGATTCAACGTAACAAATATTCATTTTCCATTATATGAGGATATAAAGGATCAAGATATAAATCATGCCTTCATGAAGCTTGCTAATTTGGGCAGGGGTTTTAGCTCAGTGGTTCCAGCATCTGTCTTGGAAGCACAAGGACCCAGGTTCGATCCCCAGTAACCACATACAATACTGGGTGTGGAGACTCACACCCAGCAGCAATCAGTACCACATACCATGGTGTCAGGCGTGGTGGCTCACACCTGTAATCCCAGCACTCGGGAGGCAGAGGCAAGAGGATTGCTGTGATGTGAGTTTGAGGCTGAGCTCAGGGCCAGCCTGAACTACAAAGCAAGACCCTGTCTCCAAAAAAAAAAAAAAAAAGCAGCAGAAGAAGAAGAAGCTTGCTAATTTAATTCAAGCATCCATAAAATGATTCTTTAGATGTAGAAGTTAGGACAGTATTTACTTTTGGATGTAGAAAAATGGACAATGGAAAAGAATATTTCTAGGATCTGCCTATGTATTTCTTGATTTTGATGGTAGGTATACAGATGGTATACAGTGGTAATTCATCAAAATAAGTTATTTATGACATTTATGCTAATGACTTTTGAAAAGACAGGTTGGGAGATAAAGGTAAGGAAATCTCTCATCTCCTCTTTAAGAATTCTCATGTTTTCAGAAGGTGAAAGGAACAGGAGGATGTTAATTGCATCCATAGGTTAACCCACTGATAAGTTCAGAGCTCAGTGTGCTGTGAGGTGGTAGGGACTGGTTTAAGGAAGTAGGTGATAAAGGAGTGACAGGGAAGGATATGTCTTCTCTCTGGCTCCAAACCTCTCTGCTTCCTGACTGCCATGAGGTGAGCAGTTTTCCTTCTCCATTCCCTTCTACCATTATGTTTCCATCTGGCAGCCAGCCAAACATGTTAAAACCTCTGAAATTGTGAGCCCTGAAGTTGTGTGTTCAGGTTTTCTGTCCCAGTAATGCAAAGCTGATTGATACATCTTTTAAGGTAGAATAAAGATAATGTAAGGCATTCGAAGTCACAAAAATTAACGTCTTCGATTCCTCAAAAAGCCAGGATTGGAGGTCACATTTGACCTGGCCATTGCCCTGCTAGGTATATACACACAAGAATTAAAAGACTCATATCACAGTGACATATGTGCACCCATGTTTATAGCAGCTCAATTTGTGATTGCTACATCTTGGAAACAACCCAAATGTCCATCAACTGGAGACTGGATAAAAAAGCTGTGGTTCTTCTACAGAATGGAGTATTACTCTGCCATAAAAAATGATAAGTTTGAGTCATTTATACTTAAATGGACATACCTTGAGGATATCCTCATAAGTGAAATAAATAGGTCACAGATAGGTACATATCACATCTTTTCTCTGGTATGAGAAAATAAAGATGTAAATGAGTCCTAGAATTGTATGTTATATATTGTGAAATAGAAAATGCTCAATGTAAAATAGGAAGAAGGGGGAAAATGTTGAGATTGTAACAAAAAAGTAAGGAAACAAATTTTATGTATATGGGG
>PVIR01008437.1:0-56782 GCA_004026965.1 Petromus typicus
AACTGTTCCGTTCCCCCCCTCTTCTCGGCTGCACTCTTTTTTCTAGCCAACCAGACCTCGAGGCTGATGGTATGCACCATCATTAAGACATTCATGTGCAAGATAATTTACTAAGAAACCCCATTCCAGGAACCACTGTGCTTATTGAGTGAGATAAATTAAATTTGTGTAATGAAAATACACAACAAACACTGCATTTAGCTTCTTGGCTCCGACTTTAATTAGTGACTCAGATCCCCTACACTGAGGAAATGTATGATGTAAACATCAATATAAATAAATTGCTGGATTGCCTAAGTGAAATGCATCCAGTTCGGCTCAAACTGCTCATTACATTCACAGCCATATTTCAGAGAAAAGGAAGTGAATATAAATAAGCAAAATATAATGACAGAAGGTCGGTACATGTGCAGTCAGAGCATCTAGACTAGGGGGTGAGATGCGGGGGGCAGGAGCCTCCATCGTGGGACTGACGCTTTCTTTGCAGACACCCCACCTGCCAGTGGCACCCGGTGTCCTGGGCAGCCGAGCTCTGGGACAATACTCTAGGATCTAGGGACACGGAGATACAGCGAGCTCTGCACAAGGCCGTGTGCCAGAGTGGGAAGAAGGCAGCTCCAGCCACGTGTGGCTCTGCTCTCTGGAGCAGGGAGAGGAGGGGCTGCAGGCTTCGCGCAGTTTCCACACGGCTGACGCTCCCGGCTCAGAGGAGCCTCCCGGAAGCTGGAAGCGACAGGTTCAATCCTCGCTCAGAGAAGACGCTTCGTTTCCCAGACAGAAGCAACACCACCCACCCCCGGGTCAGGACCAGTCTCAGGTTTGCCAAAAGAGGACAGGGCCAGAGAGGTGAAGGGAACACCGTGCTATCTTCGGTTTTCTGCCACAAGACGCACCTACGCAACAGAAATCGAGGAACACTGCGTACCAGGACACACATCCCGGGATGCTGCAGATGGGGCCGAGCAGGTGAAGTTACCGGCAGGTGGTATGGATCAGCTCTGTAACTGTCCGCAAGACCTCTTCTCTGGAGGGGCTGGCGTCCACCACGTGGCAGGCCGGGTTCTCCATCCTGCGGTATGACATCTCCACCCTGCACCAGGCACAAGGGAAAGGGCTGGTCAGTGGGCCTTCCACACAGCTGCTCTATTCTCTGACCTAAACAGCAGGCAGCACAGGTGCCCCTTATCAAGCATCTTCAGGGACAGCGAATGTTGTTCTATTTCGAAGCAGGAAGGATGGAATCCAGACCCTCTGCGTTCAGTTACAGCCCACCTCAAACCCAGATTTTTGGGTTGGAGACATAGTCTCCCTGAAAATTGCCCAAACTGGGCTCAAACTTGGATCCTTCCACCTCAGCCTCCCAGAGTACCAGAATTACTGGTGCGCCCAACCAGGCCAGGTTCAAAGTGCTTATTTTTACTTATTATATTACAACACTGCTACATCATTTCCTGTTTAACCACTTTGGCTTTGGCCTATAAAACATGATGCAGACTCAGTTCACAGGGGCCATGAGCTGTACAGCTCCCCCACCACTCTCCAGTCAGCTCCCCCTAACTTCCTGTCTTTGTCCCAGGTTTGGGTTGGTCTGCAGTACTGAGGTGGAACCCAACACTTCACACGCGCTAGGCCTCACTCTGCCCCAGAAAGGGCTCATGGATTCCTAATTAAAATAAACACAGCCTCCGATGTCAGGCAGATGTTGGCTTTAATCCCCATTTTGCTACTTACTAGCTGTGGAAACTTCAGCAAGTCAATCCCTTAAGCCTGGCTGTACAAACTGTTTAAAAAAGTGCCTAGTGTTTTCTTGCCAAGTGCAGTTGGGTCCATGGCATCGTGAATACGGCGCCTGAGACGCGGTGAGCACCTGACCTGTGAGTTCACTCCAAGCTCTGGCGTGCCCTCGCACTCTGGGTCCAGACTGGGGAAACTGAGGCAGGAGTCCCTCCTGCTCCACCCAGCGGCTGCCCCAGGACCCACCCACCTCCTGCACTAGCAACACGAGACAGGATACCTCCCACCCAGTCCACGGGCAGGGTCCATCCTGACTCAGACACCCAGCCCTGGAACCCAGACCCACTTCTGACGGAAGATGCTGTTGGCCTCCAGCTCAGCCTCCTCCCTGGTCCTCTGCAGGCCCCGGTTGAGTAGCCGCTGCATCCTCTCCTCGGGTGGCACGGTGAGCAGCACCACCAGGTCGGGCTTCAGTAGGTCCCGGGGCCACTGGTACACGGGGTCATGGGCTGGGGGCAGGTGTTGCAGCCCCCCGCTCACCTCAGTGGCAATGGCATAGGTGGCGGTGCTGTGCCAGTACCTGGGGAGGAGAAGCAACAGTGAAACCTCTTCTTTGGAAGGAGTCACCACAAAATGAGTAGACAGTAATATGTATGGTGACAAGCAGGGGGCTCAGCAGAGGTGCATCTATCACAGCTGCGGCGCTCAACGAGGCCGGCTCCACAGCGCTTCAGCTACAACCCCCTTCTGTGGAGGCAGAGCCACAGGGGCCACAGAGCTGCCTGGCACATCGCATCCCGCAAGTAATACCCAGGACGGGTGCACGAAGGCCACATTTACGGAACATGGTGGTAAGGCCCTTCGGGGGTCTCCAGCCATGAAACAAAACACCACATGCAACTCCGAGAAAAAATCATAACCACAAATGTCCCGTCAGCCGCTCATCTAGACACCAGCGCTGATCTTCTATAGACAGGAGCATCCAGCCTCCAGGGAGGAAGCAGATGTTCCCCCAGACCAGCAGCTCGTTCACATTTTATCTCCCCCAAGAGTGAAGAACTAGCCAGCAGCCCCTCACCGGCCACCCCACGAGGCAGATCAGGGTTCCCCTCTGCTTCCTCGCCTGCGACTACAGAGCCCCTCCCCATGAGAGCCGCCAACCTTGCAGCACGAGCCGATCTCTAAGGTTGTGCCATCTGTCTCTTCCCGGTCATCTCTGAAGGCCGCGTCTGGCGCTGGCACCGTGTGCAGTACAGGGTCCTTGGGTCGGGCCCACCAGTGAGCGAACACGGGACGCCCTGGTTACTGGCATGCTTTATCTCAGCCTCTCTCTGTTCACATCAAATCCAACTTTAATTAACTAAATCTAAAACTTGAAAGAAGATATCAAAGGACTGTCACCTATAACAAAATATTGATGGTATAATCCTAAACTTCCTGATGGAGAAAGGTTTTTTCAAGTGACTCCTTTCAGCTCTCCAAGATCCTAAATCCTTAGTTACTTTAGACCAGAGCTGCTTCTCCCAAAGAGGAGGACAATGCACATAGCTGGGGACCCGTGTGCGACACACGTTGAGTGTTCCGTGCTTCTCCCACCCACCACCTTATGAACAGGGGTAAAAGTCAATTAAATCAGTACAGTCTGGGCTTCTGCATCAGCAAAAAGGAAATCATGCAAACTTTGTTTTCTTTTCCAATTGTTGCAAAAATAGATAAATGCTTTTGGAAAACAACAACAACAAAAAAGATCACAATGTCAGTGTAAGACAACACCCAGTGCTTACTAGACACTGGCTAACTAGCACCGTGGCGCTGAAGGTATGGTAACAGGACAGACAGAGGGGAGGGAGGACAGGGGGTGGCCCCACCAACGCCTCCCAGAGGCAGCTAGGAGAACTGCAGCCCACTGCAGCCACCGGCTCTCCACCTTCTGCCTGGACCCCTCCTGAGGAGCAGGTCACTATGCTGGGTCACACCTTGAAACCTGACCTTTCAACCTCTCTAGTAAGTGTATGAGGCATGATTGGAAAATAGGATGAATGTTTAAATATTTCTAAAATGTGTTAAGGACACATTGCTACTGATTCCCTCTGAATCCTCCCTCCACTTCCAACACTCATCCCTCAGTCTTCGCCACTCTCTGCAGCAGCTCTGGAGTCCTCCTTCCTGAGGTCTTTAGCTGTGCTGTCCCAGCTGCCTCCATGTCCTGAATGGATCAAAACGTCCCCCTCTCCTGGTCACTGTAACCCTGGAAAGAGCTGGAGTCACATGGGGACAGATTCAGTCACTGAGGTGGACTAAGACACAGCATCGTGTTACAAGCCGCCTTTCCACTAGGGGGCGCTCAGCAGAAGCAGTCACCATGTTTGTGATCACACCTGGTAAAGACCCTCAGGAAAGAGGACTCCAGAGCTGCTGCAGGAAGCAGTGAAGATGGTGGGACGAGTGTGTTCAAAGTAAGGAGGAGTTTAAGAGGATTCATGGCCGTGTGTCTTTTACTATCAGTTGTTTTGAATTTAAACATTCACCATATATTTCCATCACCCCTCGTAATGTATTCCAAGCTCAGTAAATCTATCAAGGTCCCGGTTTTCTTCTCCTAAGAACCTAGCTACACATCAGCATCTGTAAACACTCTGTATTCACTGAACTAAATAAATACTGATGTCCCAACTTCACACCTTCTGTGTTGTGGAAAAGCCATCAGCCAGAAGAGATGTTGGGGAGAACGGGACGGGTGCATCATCCCCGGACCACAGCTCCCTCACAACTCTGCGTCACTCACATGGGGCATTGGACAAAAGGGTTAAACTCTTTAAACATGAGCCAACCCACCTGGCCCACAAAGAGCTGCTCTCTTCTCATCTGGCAAGACATACCGTCTCTTTACAGCACCAAACTGCAGACAGTTCACAGAAGCAAAGAAGGGAAACCAAGGCAGCCGCAGGGTCTGTTTTCTCTGTTTCAGTCTCACTGACCGCCCTGCATCCATCCCAGACCACGCCCGCACACCCCACTGCAGGCTCCTCCCATTCAGCATGCCCAGAGCACGCTAGCCCAGTGCGCACACCGTGCATAGGGACACTTTGTGTTTTTGTTGTTTTCAAGACATTTCCACACACACCCTCCCAGGGGCTATGCATCACATGACTATCACAGAGGAGAAGGGATTGTTGCCCGGCTCCACACAGAGCCTTGCACAGGTGGGATCTGGCGGGGTGACCAAAAGATAATGTGCCTTGGGGATTGCAGCCTGCTAGGACGCTTCAGCCTTTCCCCTCAAAGTAGGAGCGACCGTATCAAAGTTCAGTCGCAAAAGCAGACTTCCAGAGCTGCTTCAGAAGTGGCTAAGACAGTGAGATAAAGGTGTTCCAAGAGAGCAGGAGGACTCGAGTGGGGGGTTCATGGCAACGTGTACTTTGGTGTTATAGCTTTTTATATTTAAATACTGACCATGTAGTTCACCAGACCTCACACATGCACCAGAGGGGAGTAAAGGAGAGTCCACATGAAGTGATGCCAGAATGCAGTGTCCTTTGAAAGAAGCCAGGTCCAGGCAGCACTGACGGTGTGACTGTCCTCACAGCCAATTCAAAAACAAGTAAAACTAGCCTGTGCTGGTGGTTGGGAGGATGGCAGCTCCCTTGGGGAGGTGGATGCGGATGACCGGCTGGGAGGAGTGGGCTCACAGGTACACAAGGCTGACCGCATTCTCTGTCAGGGCAGAGGCTGCCGGGACATGTCCCCCTGGGGTCCTGTGAGGTCAGCCTGTGTGGTTAATGCTGTTCCGAGTAGGGTGCACTTAACTGCCCTTGCCTACTTTTGGAAAAACCAGCAGAAGTAAAAGGACTACTTGAGTGACATAAGAAGCCATGTCACGAAGCCGTCTGATCTGCATACCGAGCAGGTTTGTGTCTGCAGAGAGCTCCCACAGCTGCAGCTGGGGGTGCCACACGCCTCCACGCTGTATAGAATGTGTTACCGTACGTGCATTTATTCTACTGAACAACTTTCTACAAGCAGATTTCACTCCACATGATGGTGGCATCACATGCACACGTGTTTACATGGCAGTGCAGAGGCAGGAGATGAGGGCTGGGCCAACCCTACAAACAATGGGTAGAGTGTCAAGAGTCCAGTATCGCAGAGGACACAGGACCCAAGGTGACGCCAGGGCTCCACAGGGCCGTGCAGGAACCAATCAGAGTTCAGTATCTTTGATCCCTCATTGGAATGTGGCACCATTTGTAGGACCAATCAGAAGATGCTATTCTCAAACCTGCATCTGCGTATGGACACATAACCCATCAAAAGATGCATCCCTGGCCCTTCATTTACACCTGGAGGAAGCCAGGCCAATCTTCCCAGGAGGCAACTTAAATGTGACACCAGGACAGGTGAGTTTTTGATAGGACAACGGTTTCAGATGCCTTATTTGCTCAAGGGGGAGGCCAGGCCAGGAATGGCGGACACCAAAGACCCCTTTACTCATCCGTGGGGCCACTAGACCTATTCGCCAGCTCACTCTTGCCGCCTCTTCTGCTTCTGATAAATGTACACCCTCACTGTCTTGTTTGTGTCAATCTGACTCTGTCCAGGACACCAAGCACCTGGAAAGGAGCCACCTGAGACCTTGATACAGGGACACAAGAGCACTGCACCCTAAATATGCCAGCCGCCATCACCCTTCCTGCTGTGGATGGGCCAGAAGCAGAAATAAACTCTGGGCCTGTAATCCTGGATGTCAGGAAACTTAGTCCTCTTCAACCTGGGGGAGACAAATGGAGCCTCCCTGCAGTGTCCGAGTCACTGACTCAGATTCAGCTGAAATGGAGTCACCCTGTGGTTATCACGTCTGCATTCCTGATTCTAACCTCAGGGCACTGTGGGCCGTTTTCACTGGCTGCACTCCGAGCTAAGTTATAGAAACAGAAACCAGCTCGGTTACCTGAAACCTGCAACAGCACCCAGTGCAGCCCCCAAATCACGCCCTCCTCTTCCTGGCCTGAGGGCTCCATGTTTCTGTTCCCATTCCTCCAGAGAGAAGCGTCACCCTCTACCCAGCATCCCCAGCCCTGCCCTCTCTGCAGAGCCTTCTGCACTCCTCAGACCTGGCCTCAGCATCCAGTGCCAAAGCTGCTCGTCAGCCCACAGCACTGCCTGGTGGGAGCTCGGCACTTCCCACCCAGTACCTCCCGCCCCACAGTCGTGGCTGTCTGGCCTCATCTACAGATTTCCTCCCTTGTCCTCTTCTCAGCCATGAACACGGACAACTACCCTGGTGCCCCTGGACTGGGCTCTCGCACACTCGGGCCCAGTAAATGTTTGTCAAAAGAACCAGCGACTGTCACTGAAAGACAAAACTTGCAGGGCGGAGATTCGTCATTACCATAGCCAGGACAGTAGATACATTTTAAACTCAGTCACTTTGGCAAGTTATCTAACCTTCAAAAGATCTTCATCTCTTGTGGGTAAACTGGAGATGTTTTATTTTGGGTTTTTTGGGGTTTTTTTTAGGTTTTTGTTTTGAGACAGGGTCTCGCTTTGTAGTTCAGGCTGGCCCTGAGCTCAGCCTCAAACTCACATCACAGCAATCCACCTGCCTCTGCCTCCAGGGTGCTGGGTTTACAGGCGAGAGCCACCACGCCCGGCACTGTGGTATGTGGTGCTGATCGCTGCTGGGCATGAGTCTCCATACCCAGTATGGTATGTGGTTACCCAGGGATCGAACCCGGGCCCTTACACTTGCAAGACAGGCGCCCAAGCCACTGAGCTAAATCACTGGCCTGGAGATGATTTTTATTGTTTGCCTCTACAAGTTATTGTTCTGGATATTCACAAAATGTGGTAATATTCTCAACAACATGCCAGGTACTAGTAATTAATAAAGGGCCAGGCATCGGTAATCAAGAGATGTCAGATATTTCTACTATAATCATGACATAAAAACCACAACTGCATACTTACATGTACACACACACACACATACACACACACACAGACACTAAAATGTGAGCAAGAAAACAGCCCGTTCGGGCACCTTTGTACCCACCTGTCTACGATCACAGGAGACCTAGTGGACTCTTTAGCTATTTCCGAAGCCACAAGGTAATTTCCCAAAGAGTAAAAGGCTCTTCTAATGATGCTTGGCTCCTCGTCAAAAATTTTCCTCCAGCGGCTGACACAAGAAGGGGGTGACTGCAGCAGCACCGCCCCGAGCCCCTCAGAGACAGACTGTGTCACCGTGGTCTTCCCTGTGGACACACAAAGCGCCACTGAGTCCTCACCACCCCCCTCCCCTACCCAGAGCTCGCCGCGGTCCACGCTGACTTAGGAAAGGGCTCTCTACCTGTCCTGCACAGGACATGCCTGAGTGAGAAGATTCTTTGGAAAGCTGCAGGCGGGAGGAACAATTCTCCTGTCCGGTGTTAGAACATCTAGGGAAGAGTTAACCTGCCCAGCGTCCTCTTCCATAGCTCCTGGCCCCGAAGGAGCGATCAATAAAGCCCGATGACACGGACAGTTCTCTGAGGCTGTGCTGTGACCTGAAGTCCAGCAATGCTTCCAGCCTGAACTGACTCTCGGATGCAGCCAGGGGAGCCAACGGCTTCTGCCACTAGCTGACCCAGAGGGCCTCAGATGGGAGATGCTGCCCCTCAGGGAGAGAGAGAGAGTAGAAGAGCCAGCCCACAGGAGAGGCTCCCGCAGCGGTCTCCTCAGCCTGGCACCCAGGCTTTTCCCTCTGTGCTCTGACCCCCAACAGCCTGGGTCTGTTGCATGCCAATGTCCCCTGGGACGTTTCAAAGGCTCTGTCCTTTTACGGTTTAAATCTAAACTATCTCCTCAGAGTCTCCTGTATGGAAGGAGATGGGTCACTGGGCTCTGGTCTCATGGCGGGTCCATCACAGTGAGCTCAGGGCAAACTGTGCTGTGGGAGATGGGGCCTTGCTGGAGGCGGGGCCTAGGTGGAGGACTCACTAGGTCAGACCTGGAAGGTGTGTTTCTGTCCTGGTTCCCCCTCTTTGCTTCCTGCCCACCATGGGGTGAGTGCTTTCCTCCCCCGGGCCCATCTACCATGATGCTTCTGCTCCACAGCAGCCAACCATGGGCTCAACCCACTGAAACCATAAACTAAAGCAAACCTCTCCCCCTTTAAGTTGTAACTGTCAGGTACTTCCCCTACCCTTGTCTAAGAGCAGGGTCCACGCCCCCACATGGCTCCAGAACACCCCGCTGGTTCACCGGCTACCCCACCTCTTCCGTTTGGCCACCTCACCTCTCGCTCATTTTTGTACTGCGCACTCCCGGCCTGCATCCCTGTGGCGGCCCCACAGGCAGCGGCGGCACACAAAGAGCCGCTGACCCAGCAGCCCAATACCGCCCGCACAGTGCTCTGCACCGCAGAGGCCCCAAGGCTCAGCAAGAGGGTGTGTTTTGGAAAAACTATTTCTGGTCTGTGAGTCATCAGTTAATTCGGCTGCCTTTCCTTACAGAGCAGCAGCGCTCACCAGTGGCGTCCAGGCCCTCGATGACAACGACCGGGAACTCTCCTTTCTGCACCTGCTTCGGACACTGGTCCACCAAGTCCAGCACAGCTTGGGCTTCCGGGATGAAGGCGACACACTGAAACCAAAACACATGTCAGAGACAGCACGCTGCACACAGCTCCAACATGCTCGTGCCAAGAAAGCCCCGCTAAAGCAAGCCCTGCCCAGGGATCTATGCTCAGTCTGGAGGCAGAATCTTGAATTTGTTTCATGAAAAAATAAAACTTCATAACAAAATATAACCGAATTACAACAATTAACAGATTGTACGCTATCATCTTACTCAGAATTAAAGATATACACAAAATGACTCTCTTACCAAGAAAAAAGATACTAGGACCAAACTTCCTTTTCAATGAACTCAGCAAAACTAGTGGCATGTATGAAATAACACAGTATATTTATTAAAATCGTTTTGAAACTATGGAGTAGGCGAGTTGGGGTATTACTTGAACTTCTTCCTATTGATCTACCGTATGTGCGGATAGATATTTGAGTGTCTCGTGAAAGACCACGTGATATATGAGCTGTGTGTCTGACTTACTGCACTAACTTTCTGGTTTAAGTTGTACCTATTTATTTACCTTTGGGTGCCTCAAATCACTCTTCCTCCACCTACCAACGAGATGCTAAGGTTTAATGGGCTGCGAATACCTGGACCACAGCCTGCAACCCCCATAACACAGCTGCCCCTATGGGGGGTAGGACAAGGCAGTGAAACCCTGTCCCCGAGAGCACCAGAACCTCCCCAGAGCACGGTCTGTCACACATAGGCAAAGCGAACTACCTCCTGGGTCTATTAGACACTTCTTCATTTTGTCTACTAATTTATTTACTGCAGTCCCAGGGGGATTGAACCCAGGCTCTTTGCACTGAGCCACATTCCAGCCTTTTCTTTACATTTTGTTTTGGGATTAGACCTCCTTAAGTCCCAGAGTTGCTCATGCTGGGCTCCCACTTGCAGTCCTCTTGCCTCAGCCTCCCACAGTACTGGGGTGATAAGCACGGGCAGCACATCCAGCTGAATGGAGGGCTTCAGCCAGGCTGTCTGCATTTGTGTTATACCTGCTCCTAGCTGCTCCGGAGCTCAGAACAGTGTCGGAGCAGGCAATGCAGTACGGGCTGCAGTCTTAAATCCTTCACCCCACCCCACTGCGCACTTGCATCCCAGACCTAAACCCTCATCTGTTTATGAGATGGTTCTGAGCCAGGACTTCCCAAGGCCTCCCAAGCACTGAGTTGGTCCGTCTCTGTGGGCGTCCTGGGAGTGGCACCTTTTCTAATCCCATTTACCAAGTTCAGAACACTGACAGCTTGGCATGGTGGCTTATGTATGTCTCAGTAGTTGGGAGGCTGACGCTCGAGGATCACTGTGAGTTGAGGCCAGCCTGCTCCACAATGAGTTCAAGGCCAGTCTGAGCCACACAGACCCTGCCCCATGAGGCAAAGAGAGTCACAGGAACTTGCTCAAAGTGCGAGAGATTGAATTTCACCCCAACTGGCTAGGTTTGCAGTCTCACCCACTGCCCGACTCTGGCGCAGAGGCCTGTAAAACCCACGATCCTTGCAGGAGTCACCCAGCACGCAGCAGGCCTCTTCAAGACCGGAAAGAAATGCTGCTGTCTTTTTTTTTGCTATTGTTGAAACGATGCTGTCCTGCCATAAGCAGCTGCTGTGAGTCATCGGCCTCCTTAGTCACCAAAACATCCCCAAAGCCCTGTTTCCAATGTGGGGAGGAAGCTCGCAGGGTGCTGCTCGCCAGCTGCGGCCTGCGGGAGGTGGGCAAAGAGGTGGGCAAAGACTGGGCACCTCAATCCAAACTCAGGCGGGAACGCTTGGGCCCCTGTGGGCGGCACGGAAGCCCTCCCGCCCGCCGGCCTCCTCCCCAGCCTCCCCGCAGCGCACACTTGGAAGGGAGCCTGGCCCGCGTTGGTGTTGGGGCGCCCTCTGCAGCAGGCCGGAAGCTCTTCCCAGACAGGAATCCTGAAGAACTGAGGTCTAATCCAGGGAGCTTTCACATCTGATTGGCGAAGGAATAAACAAACTGCCCCCTTCCCGTAAGAATGTTTTCACCATAGTGCGGAGCATTCACCCAGGGCCTGCGCAGCAAGCGACATCCCAGGTCTTTTTACGCTTTTCTTTCCTTTTGAGAAAGGGTGTCCTCAACATTGCCCACGCTGGGCTCCCATTGCGATCTCCCTCACCTCCCTGACCCGGGAAGGACAGCTCCCAGAGAGCGCTTTACGCCAGGCAGCTCGCCAGCAGGCAGGAGGCTTGGCCCCTCCCTGGCCTGGAGAGGGCGGACCACATTCCAAGTCTGAAGGAAACAGCTCTTACCTCGGCTAAAACAGCGCGGGCGGCGTCCCGGTCTGGGAAGACCACTGAGCCGGACAGGCCCGGCACCACCGGGTGCAGCGGGGGGTCCGGAGCTGGCACCACGCGCTTGTAGCTTCCCGGCTGCCGCGCGCCCTCGTGCAGCGCCCAGAGCCGCAGCCACAGCGCGCCGCGCGGATCCGCCTCGAACTCGCCCAAGCGCGGGAGCGCGGGCTCAGGGCAGGTACCCAGGACTTCGAGCAGCGCGGCCCGCGTGTCTCGGCCCGCGCCGGGGTCTTGCAGCAGGAAGCCGTGCTCGGCCCCAGCGGCCGGGTCTCCGGGGCTGTAGCCGAGCAGCCTGTGCAGCAGGCACCCCTGGAAAGGCCGGCCCTGGCGCAGCTGAAGCTGCAGCTGCTGGTGCACGCGTGCCGCCCGCACGCGCGCCCCGCAGCCGCCCTGCGCGTCCGCCGGCACGCACAGCGCGAAGCTGCGCCCCGGGGGCCCGAGCAGCGCGGCCAGGCGCGGGTCGGGGCGCGCGTCCGCGGCCGGCGCCTCCCCCAGTGAGAAGTGCGCCAGGCCGCCGTTCGGAAGCTCAAGCGCGAAGCGGCGTGGGCCCGCGCCCGGGGAGGTCGGGGCGCTAGTTGCGCCGCGCCGCCCTCGCGGGCTCCCCGAGCGCCCCAGCAGCCCGTGCCAGCGAGGACGGGTCCCCGAAGCCATCGGCGCCTGCGTCCAGCTCTCGGCCGCGCCGGGAAACGAAAGCGAAGGCCCGGGCCTCGGACCGCGGCGCCAACTCCCTCCGCCCCGCCCCGCCCCGCTGGGCGTCACCCCGGCCTCGGCCGCCCGGAGCGCTCTGGAGGGCGGGTCACGGGTGGCCCCGGGCCTTGCTTGGAGCTCAGGGCTTGGGTGGGTGAGGAGAGAGGTACTCCCACCCCACCTGACTGCAGGGCCGCTTTTCCCGCTTCAGCAGAAGCGCCCCCTTGGGCTGGCCTCACTCTGGCTGGTGCTGTTCCCCCAGGCATTCGAAGCTACTCTTTAAGCCCCAGTTGCCCTTTCTGCGCCCATGTAGTAGGAGGCTGCCTTTGGACTGTGGGCCGCAGCCCTACGTCCTTCTGAGAGACCATAGTCTTCAGATCTTCTTGCCAGGCTTGTCTCTTGACTTGGGGTGCACGCCTGTCATCTTAGCTCTTTAGGACGCTGCGGCAGGAGGACCACAGATCTGAGCCCAGGCCGGACAAGTTGCAATTCAGCAAGACCTTGTCTCAAGATAAAACATTAGAAAAGGGCTGGGATTGTAACTCAGTAGGTAGCCCTGGGTTTGATATTCAGGAACAATTCATAACTAATAAATAAATAATTGAAAAGAAAATAAAAGTAATTGTCCGACTAGGAGTGGGGTTGAATGGGGTGAGCACTGGCTTGGCAATCCAGCAATAAAAAATAGTGTGAACCTGAACCATAAAAAATTCACAGGGAATAATCTTCCACAGAGAAAAATCCCAAAGCTTTTAAACTGATACAAAGATCAGAGAGAATTGAAAGCAAGTAACTTTTTGTCTTAAATCGGGTTAAAGTTTGGGATATGTTTTGATATGGGATGTTGATATGTTTTCAAAATATGAGATATTTTGAAAGAAAACAACATGAAAGCTTACACATGGGAGTTGAGATAGAAGGGACTAATGGCTCTGAAGACATTGTTCGCACTTTGAGAACAGAATTGTCTCCCTCCCTCCTCCCCTCCCCCCTCTCTGGATATCTTGTGCGCTGAGTCATTATAGCAAAGTATCAGACAGAGGCAGGAGTCCATGATGGGGTGCCCACAGGTGGGTTTCACTGGGGCGGCTTGTAGGCTGCAGGTGGCCGTCTTCTCATGTCTTCACTAGATCCTTCATCTGGTCATCCTGAGGCCTAGGAAAGTTTTTCTGACAAGGACACGGCTGTGCCAGGCATGACTAAGGGCACGCTCAAGAAGACCTGAGCTCTGACTGCAGTCACCTCCAGCATGGCATGGTCTGGCACAGGGCAGTCTGGTCTCCCTGGAGCAGGGGTTGTGGCCCCACCCTGGAGACTGCTGGGACTGTCGCTTAACCACATGTCTTTAGCTCTTTGAAACACCTGAGCAAGAAAAGATCAACTTGCTCTTGACTGGGAACCTACAACAGAAAGGCAGCATGGGGTATTGTTTACCAGATGAAATCATCATATCTTTTGAAAGATTTTCTATCCACTGTCACCCTCCTCTGTGACGGGAGGGGATACAACATGAAAGTGACAGGGGTGTCATGAGACTGGGTTGTCTGAGTAAATCACCAAGCTCCGGGGTGGCCTTGTCCCGTCAAAACACACACAAAAGAATGAAAAGGAGAAAAATATCCCAAGTAAGTACTGCCATTTTAAAGAATGTGACATTTCCCTTATTTAAACACATGCACGCATGTACAGGTAGAATTCTAGATCCGTAACAAACAAATAGCCATAAAAAAGACATTTACAACACACATAACCAGCAAAATGCTTGAATACCAACAAATCAACGAGAGTGTAGAAAACCCTGTTCAGAAATGGGAAGAGTTTGAACAGACAAAACACAAAGCAATAACCAAGGGGCCCAAAAACCTGTGCATCTGTAGAAAACTGGAAAAGTCAAAGCAGGGAGACATGAGCCTGTGCTCGAGGCTGAGGTAAACCGGACTGGAAAGCACCGGCCACGGCACTGGAAGGTAAGGTTTGAGTGGCCATGTCTGGGCGTTTTCCACCCCTTGGAAAGCTATTCGGGGAGAGGCGCCCTGGAACTGTGTGGCCCGTATCAGCCAGGGTTCTGCTGTCAACTGGACTCCACATAAGTGGTTCTCCACACCTAAAAGAAAGGCGTGCGCCTGGACCCAGAGTTGTGCAAAGAAATTTGTAACAGAACATTCCAAATTTTCATCTTCATAGGATGAATGAATTGTGCTCTCTTCATGGACCACTACAGAGCATGAAGCTGAGCAAACCATTGTCGATCCGTGGATGTGGCACTGAGCCAAACTGCCATAAAAAGAAATGCACAGTGCATCCTACCTACTGCCACCTACAGCATGTTTTTGAACAGGAAGGTGGGGTACATCCTAGCAGCAGGATGCTCAGTGGTTGAGGAAGGAACTTGAGGTTTCGAGGTCTGTGGAGGCCAGGACAGCATATACTTCTCTTGGGGAAGTTCACTCTGCTGTGCTTTTATCAGTCAGCATCTCTCTTCATGACAGTTCTGCCCCAAGAAAAGTTTTCCAGAGGGAGAACAGGATTGTTGTAACAGTGGAGCAGATTCAAGAAAGAGCGCGCTCCACGCAGCAGCCGGCTTGTGCGCAATCTGTGTCGGGGCCTATGGAGAGCGTTACAGGTATATATGGAGAGCGTGCAGGGATATAGAGGGAAGGCCCAGCTACAAACAGGCTCGTGGCTCCTGGCTGTTGTTCGTTGTCTTGGATTCTGTAAAGATGACCAGCTATCAAGAGGTGAAGAGCAAGTGGGGCGGCCTTGACTCCCACCTGGTCCGCGGCAGGGAGGCTGGGGAGGATGAGCCGCGAGCCATGACTGGAGGGAGCCTCTCCCGTGGGTCTGTCTAACCGGCCTTTGTCAGAGCATTCAGCAAAGCTAGGGAAACGTAGGTCAGGGAGACATCAAGGCAGGAGAACGGGCCCAGTGAGCCGAGGGACAGCGACCTGGAAGCTTGCTAAAAAGCAACCATCATCTCAGCCCTCTGGGAGGCTGAGGGGTCACACGTTTGAGCTGCTTAGGCAACTTAGTGAGACCTGGTCTCAAAATACAGCTAGATAAGTAATACAAATATAAAGGGCTGGAGATGCAGCTCAGGGTGAAGGCCCTGGGTCCAAGCTCTAGGACTGAAGAAATAAGAAGGAGGAGGAAGAGCAAGAAGAAGAAAGTCAAGGATATACTTGTGGAGTCCTTGAACCAGCTCTTAGGGGAAAAATCTATCCCTGTGGTTTCGTGGCGCCCACTGGACACACGTCCGGAGACGGGCTGCCCGGCGGCACCCTTGGGTGGGCCAGCTGTAGGGACAGAGAAGGAGGGGGATGAACCTGTGTTCGTGGAACAACAGAGCAACCGTGACAGTTGTGACAGGGTGGGTCTTGAATCACCTATTTACACTTCATATTATTGATTTTTTTATGTACTGGGAGGCTTTCAATAAATACTGAAAGGAAGGAGGAAAAAGGGAACAAAGGAAAAGCATTTCTGAACATCTCAGTGAATAAATCAATAAATGAACAAATGATTCACAGATAACCTGGAGAGTGTAAGCTGGGGTAGCCGAGATAGATAACAACCACAGAGCGCTCGTGTAAGAATTCACTTTTCAATCATCCCCAACTCTCTGGGCTACATTATCATTAGTTGTAAGACAAACTGGCACGTGAAGGATAGATATGTCATGTGGAGAAGCATACTAGATGTTGCTTTTGAGGTTTTTGAGACAGTTTGCTCTGTAGTTCCGGCTGGTTTTGAACTATTGTGTAGACCAGGCTGGGCTGGATCTCAGCACTTTTCCTGCCTCAGTGTCTGGAGTTTGTAAAAACCACACCCAGCACCACCACATCCAGCTCTGTATTAGACACTTCTGATAATTGTTATGCCACCTACTACCTTCAGAGCCTACTCTATATCCGTCATTCAATTTGCAAAATGCCCTACCTGAATCACATTCATGTTGCCACATGATTTAGCAACATGAAGCAAGCGCAGAACTTTGCCCGGGGCCTGCAGCTTCCTCTAAGCGCCGGCACTTCAAGAACTTGAACCTCACGGCTGTGTGATCTGTAATCGCCAGGCACACGCCTGGTATTTGCAAACTGCGGTTTCAGTTTCCCTGTAGGAGAAGTGAGCAGTTTCAGTTTCCATTCATAGAAACAATAGCTGAGCCTGGGTACGCCCTTCCTACTGTCGGTGGCAGCCACCCAGATCTGCATCCGTGATCACAAGTTTTGCTTAGTGCAAGAGATGGGGTTTTTTCCTACAAGGAATTGGGGAGCCTGCAAAGGCAGGGACTGCCTCATCTCACAGCTGTCGATTCCCAGCTGGTCCGCGACTCTGCGGGCTCAGCCCCGGCTCTGTCCTGTCTGCATGCAACATGCCTAGGTGGCACGTGCTGCCCTCATCCTGAGTAAAGAGTGGCCAGGGTGCCCACAGCGCTTCCCATGGACCTTCAGGAATGTATGGGCTGCAAGGAGAGCATCTGGGCAAAACACCACTGTCCCATGGGAAACTGGGTGCCAATGCAGCAATTATAAGTGTCCACATGTGAACTCCATGCATTGCACAGAAGGGAGTGAATAGCTAGTGGTAGGTGCAGCCAGAAACTCCACTATGACCTCGTGTTTCAAGACCCCAAATGCAGCCTGAGGCTGACGGACTCCACAGTCAATACATGGCTGAATAAAACTTGAGCCATGACACAAATCATGGTCTTCGTGTTGCGTGATGGATGCTTGAATTTACTCCTTCCGTCTTTGGCCAACATGTCTGCATGTCTTCCGGTCCCTCCTTGTAACTCCTCCACACGCTGTGGGCCCAGCACAGAGAGCCGAGGCCATATCTGCACCAGTAGGAGACAGATAGGCTCACGAGGCCGCAGGCCTGCACCGTCCACCTGACCATGTCACAGTGAGCATTGGTGGCTCAGTCCAAGGTCGGACTGTTTGAGTCCAGGTTACAAAGCCACGGGGCTGAGAGTCTGTGCCTGTGCCAGGGGCCAGGTGCCCGTGCCAGGGGCCAGATGCCCCTGCCAGAGGCCGGGTAGGCTGAGGCACACAGCCGGGAGCTGGGCTCCTGTGAGAAATAGCAATGGAGCCTCCTTCCTTTCCCTTTTCTTCCCTCCAGCCTTCAGACCTATTGGTTGTTGCTCCCACATCCAAGGGGGGCTCCCCTCTTAGTTTGTGGCTTTATTGAAGTTCACACCACACCACTGTCCCATGCATGCATGTGAGACTGGCCCAAATGTACCTTTCTGTGTCTGGCTTATTTCATTCAACATACTGTCCACCAGATCCATCTAGGTCTGTATATGATAGGCTTCTTTTTCAGAGCTGAGTAGTACTCCATCTCATACTTGGAATGCATTTTTTTCTCCTGTGGATGTGTGGATGGGTGGTTAAGACGCTTTCATATCTTGGCCATCATGGCCACGCAGCCATGGGCACAGAGGGCATGCCACATGCCTAGGGCGGCCCTCATGCTCCATTGCTGATGGCTCTGCAATGTGCCTATTTAATTTGCTTTGGGTAAAATATCAGTTGTAGAATTGCTGGTAATCATGTCTATTGGGCGTTGGGAATAAACTCTCCCCCAGTGAGTGGAGGGTGATAAGGACCCGGCTGTCACACGGTGATATAGCTGGGGCATCTGAAAAACACAAACATCGAAATGCTCCAGTTTCAAAAATTTCTGAGTCCTAAGGTGACATGTTGCCTTTGCTGGTGCACAAAATTAGTGACAATGTTGCAAAGCAGGACTGTCCGCTGTGTGGCAGGTGCTGACGGTGAGACAGAGATTAATTTCCGGATTAGACTCCACAGGTTCCAACATCTGAAAACAAATGCCAGGTCTGAAGTCTGTTGTCCAGAGCCCTGTGGATAAGGGTCTCTAGACCTTGGAGAGACAGGTTGAGACAGACCCTGACCCATCCTGGTTGGGCTGTGATGTGGTCACTTGGGAATGACTGTCTTTGCCCGGTGGTTGGAGGTTGTAAGAGCCAGAGGAAGCAGAGACTCCCCAGGTCCTGGGCTATGGCCTGGCTGGGTTCCAGCTTTCATTTTCTGAGAGAAGAAAATCGAAACTTAGCTGAGCATTAGTTAGAGGTGGGGTTTGTCTCCTGCCCTGGCCAGCTGCCGGGAGGTGTGGCTGGCTCCAAGGCATATAAAGCACAGGACAGCTGCAGGGTACCAGAGGCACCATGGGGATGCTGGTAGCCACAGCCCTGGCCGGGAAGGTGCTGAGTTTGTTCAGGCAGCCGCTGGGCTCTCTGTGGGGCAGCCTGGCGGCCCTGCTCTGCTGGCTGCAGGCAGCACTCTGGTGGCCGGCCACGGAGAAGGGACCACAACAGCTTGAGGCAGAACCGGAGGAGCCCCAAGAGGAGGGGCAGCAAGTTGAGGAGGATCTCACGGTTCCTACCAGTGTCAACTACCACTTCACTCGGCAGTGCAACTACAAGTGTGGCTTCTGCTTCCACACTGCCAAGACGTCATTTGTGCTGCCCCTGGAGGAGGCCAAGAGAGGGCTGCTGCTGCTCAAGGAAGCAGGTGAGTCCCGGTCCCCAAAAGAAATCAGGGAGCTCAGCTGCACAGGCTCTGCCTGGAAGCATGGGCCAGCGGGAAGTCCCAAGAGAGGTGAGTGGGCCAGGGCGGCCCTCATGCTCCAAAGCATCCATCACAGGTCTTTGCTGCACCCCATGGCCCAGTCTGTGCCCATGGAAAGCGCTGGCCCTGGAGCCAGGAGCACGCTGCTGCTACCAGAGCTCATCCTAAGCGTGGGCACACTGCCTTTCCCAGAGACATTTAACGAGGAAAGTTAAACAAAGTCTTTGGAGAAAAAAAGCAACACTGAAGCTTTTTTTTTTTTTTTGAGACAGGGTCTCATTTTGTAGTTCAGGTTGGTCCTGAGCTCACTATACAGCCCAGGCAAGCCTTGAACTCACAGCAATCTTCTTGCCTCTGCCTCCATAGTGCTGGGATGACAGGTGTGGGCCATCACACTTGGCATTGGGGAATATGGCACCAATTGACGGTGGGCATGAGTCACTACACCCCACATTGCTGTATGTGGTTGTTAGGGATCAAACCCGGACCTTGCACTTCTAAGGCAGGCGCCAGAACCACTGAGCTAAAGCTCCAGCCAACCTTTTAAACTGAGTCCTGTATATCCTCTCATAAAACTTAGGGAAGCCAGGTGGTGGTGGTACACATCTGTCATCCGAGCACTCAGGTGGCTGAGGCAGGAGGATCACTGTAAATTTGAGGCCAGCCTGGGCTATGTAGTGAGACTGTCAAAAAACCTTAGAAACAGTTTTTAATAACTATTTCAGCAACTTGGTTCCTAAGTCTGCTGGATTTCAGCACATTAATGACCAGCAGGGGTCACAATAACACAGACACGGGGCTCTGTCCTAAAGTCTGCTCATTTGTCCATCCCTCTTCCTGTCACCCCTAAAGTGCCGCTGCAGCTGGCAGGTTGGCAGCGCGGCTGCCATCTTCCCTTCTTGCTGCCCCGCTTGCCGAGCACAGAGGACATGTCCCCACAGGCACAGACGTGCACAGCCTGAGGAGTTCCCGATGTGAGTCTCAGAGCATCGTCACCCTGGTGCTGCCCACCTGAGCTCACTGTGCCCAAGGTCAGCACTAGCTGGCCACCTTACCCAGCCCAAGTGTGCCTTGACTTGAGCCTCCTGTATCACTGGAAAAGACACCTCGGCCACTTCCAGTCCACTGCTCCTCTGGCCCTGAGGGTAGCCAGTTTGTCACCCGCTGTGGCCAGCTTCAGTGCTTGGCGTTTCTTGTGGGGGACCTGGCAGCTATTCGTTGTCTCTGATGTCCCAAGAAAAGCTGTGTGCTCATAGTCAACCCCCTTCACCTAATCTCACACCTAACCTGACTCGTCCTAGAACTCCAGGCGACTTCTCTGTTTCCCACAGCTCAGCTTTGCTTCCTGTCCCCTTGGGCAGGACAAGAAGTCCAGGCTATGAGATGAATTCTGGACGTCCAAGTGCTTCTCATTTTAATCTGGGAAGGAGATCAAAGACACCAAATAATGTTTCCATTTCCACTCAGACTCTGAGTTAAATAGTTATTCCCGGCATTTGACACTGGGAACTAGCGTGAGGAAAGTAAGGATGTTGAGAGATTTTGTTCACTTTTTATTTTGCATGGAGGAAATACTGACCAGAAAGGAAGATAAAGGACGGGGTTGGGCGAGGCTTGTGGGTCGAGCATTTGCCTCACATGTGTAAAGTCCTGCCAATGCTATGGAACTAAATAATAAGATAACGTGGGTCCATGTGAAAGAGAGACTGTTTCACCTCTTGCAGGTATGGAGAAGATAAACTTTTCGGGGGGAGAGCCGTTCCTCCAGGACCGCGGCAAGTACCTGGGTGAGCTCGTCAGGTTCTGCAAGGTGGAGCTCAGCCTCCCCAGCGTCAGCGTCGTGAGCAATGGGAGCCTGGTCCGCGAGCGCTGGTTCCAGGACTACGGTGAGTGTTTCTAACCGCTGCGCTGACACAGCGCTTCCTTCCACCCGGGCACTGGGCCAGACCTTCCAAGAACTGGAAGAAGATAAACAAATCCTCTTCTCCTAACCTCCTCCCCAGCTGTGTGTGTGTCAGGAGCACTTCGAGGCTTGGTGGTGGCTAAACAAGTGAGACAGCTGGATTCTGGGGACGCTACAGTTGTGACGTGACTGCTGCTCGCCTTCCAAGTTAGCAAGGGTTCCGACCTGTACCCCGAGCACAGCCACTGCTGAGAAAAACCCACACATTTCACAGCCGCGCCATAGAATATTTCTGCTAAGACTTGAATAACTCAGGCTATATCAGAAGTTCACAGAGTCTCTAGGATTAAACCACTGGGTCCTAAAACTCGAAGTCCTATGTATGTGTGCAGCATCTGTTGAACAATGCATGGCACTTAGGAATACTGGAAATTATTTGCTGTCCATAAAATATTTGCTCCTCTTTTTTGGAGCTGGTTGCAACCTCCTGGAGGCAGTGCGTTCTCCACTGGGGCTTTGATGAGGAGGTTGGTCTTTGAGGTTGCTGGAAGGGAAGCCAGCACTTGTGCCTTCTGGGGATATCTAATAACATCAGCACCGTGCAGCCTCGAGGCCCTCTGACCACTCTCACAGGGCAGGGACAGGCTGTGGCAAGTCCTGAAGGGGGCGTGGCTTCAGCCCGTGCCACACCCTCTCTCCCTTTTCTGTCTGTCTGATAGATTCTCCTCCCAGGAAAAGGCCTCGGGCCGCGCGTGGAGCAGCCTGTCGGCACAGGAGAGCAGGAAGGTGCACTCAGACAGGCGGGATGAAAGGAGGACAGTGGGCAAACCAATTTTGAGGGTCAGAGCCAGCTCAGAGACAGAAAAGGGAGAGAGGGTGTGGCACGGGCTGAAGCCACGCCCCCTGCAGCACGTGCCACAGCCTGCCCCTGCCCTGTGAGAGTGGTCAGAGGGCCTCGAGGATGCAGGGCGCTGGTTTGTAAGAAACCCAGCACGCTGGGGAGGGCACCGTGGGAAGATGCCCACTCTCAGGCCCACGCAGTGTCCAGGGGCCCCACAGTGACTGATTTGGGTGCTCATGGGAGGCCGCCAGATCCTTAAATGATTAAAGTAGCATAAAATATCTACATTGTATTTTGAATCTCACAATTAAAAATAGTTGCAGATACTCTGAAAGAGTTTTAGATGCTCCAAGAACCAACAAAATGACTGTGCACCACGCCTTGGCTCCTCAACTTCCAAGGGCTGGGTCTGTGCACTTGGCTGAACAGGGGCTCCCAGGCTCTGCAGCCAGGGGGACTCGGCGGGGTTTTACGAGAACAAAGAGCCGAGGAAAAGGCCAGTTCAAGGACATGGCTGGACTCTCCTCCTTGCTCAGGAGACTTCCTTGGATCTTGCGGGCCAAAGTCAGTCAGGCATATACTGTTGACAACTGGGGACTTCCCAGGGAGGACTCAACACACAGCTTCCAGATGCTGGCGCCACCCGCTGGGGGCCGGTGGAGTTTGCAGCCGCACAGGCAGGACTGCCGAGGGTCCCTCCACATCCGCGGCTCCTTGGGGAGATACTGGGCCCCAGCAGACCCATCTACTCCTTAAATATCTCTTCCCAGAGCTGGGAGCAGAGAGGCCCAGAGCAGGATGAGCTTGGCCAGAAAACAGTGAAAAGCAGCACGATCCAGCAGCTGCCCAGGAACCCACAGCCGGAGACCTTTAATGGACCCGGACATGAGAGTCTTTATGTGTTTGGGTTTGAGCTTTTGTTTTATGTGGTGCTGGTTAGAGATTGACGGGCCGCCGGTTGCCTCTTCCTCATGTGATGTCTGCCAGCACACTCTTCGTTGCTAATTTGTGTCACATCCTCCTGCCTGATGAGCCTAAAAGAGGAAATTAAACTACTCTTTTGTTAATACTTGAGGATAGTTAGGTGAAGAGCTTTCACAACCCTTAACTTCTAGACTGTGGAAGTGTTTTGAGAAGAAAAGTCCTGACCTAGGAGGAGCCAATGACCTGGAAGTGGCTCCGCCTCTTCTCAGCTGGTAACCACAATGGGCGACTCATGGATTGGCAAAGGATGGCATGAGGCTCTTCTCCAGAGCACCCTTGCCTAGGATAGGAAAATAGAACAATCTACAACTGCTCCCAGATAAGTCTAGAAGCCTCTCAAGATATCAATTTTAAAATTTAATTATTTATTCCTGATACTGGAGACTGCAAACAGCGCCTTCTCACTGGACTATGTCCCCAGCGCCTTGTTCTTTCTCCTTTTGAGACAGGTCTTTATGGCTCCTAAACTACCCTAGCAGGGAGCCAACATATAGTCCTCCTGCCTCAGCCTCCCTGAAGGCTGAGATTCTAGGCCTGCGATGTCTGTGCAAAAATAAATGAAGAACCTCATATGTACATATATATATATATACGCATGTATGGATATGTGTATTTTGAGACTAAGGCTTCCTAAGTTGTCCGGACTGTGTATTCACGTGTGACCCTCGTGCCTCATCCTCCTACAGTGTTAGGGTTACAGTCTTGTGCTCCTGTGCCCAGCTCACATTTAAAAAGCCATCATAAATTCATGCTCAGGGCTCTGGAATAACTAACTGAGCATCTCCATCTTTTGTTATGAACATATAGGTTTTTAATGGCTCTTTAACACGAACATTTCAGAGAGTTTTGTGCAAATGAGAAAAAAGTCTCATCTTAAAAACTGGAAATATATGGGCCAAAGAGCTGCTTCTTTTCTTTCTTTCTTTCTTTTTTTTTTTTTTTTGAGACAGGGTCTCATTTTGTAGTTCAGGCTGGCCCTGACTTCACTATGTAGCCAGCCCAGACTAGCCCCAAGCTCACAGCAATCCTCCTGCCTCTGCCTCCTGAATGCTGGGGTTGCAGGTGTGAGCCACCCTGCCAAGCCTGGTCATTTCATTACAAAGAGAAGCCAGTGAGCGGGAGGGCGTGTCCAGGATGTAACGAGATGCCCTCTGTTCTTAGGCGAGTACCTGGACATCTTTGCTGTCTCCTGTGACAGCTTCGATGAGCAAGTCAACGTCCTCATCGGCCGGGGACAGGGCAAGAAGAGCCACGTGGAAAATCTGCAGAAGTTGAACCGGTGGTGTGAGGAGTACCGCGTGGCCTTCAAGATCAATTCCGTCATCAACCGATTCAACGTGGACGAGGACATGAGAAAGCACATCAAAGCGCTCAACCCTGTGCGCTGGAAAGTAGGTCCCAGCGCGGGCCTTGCTGTTCTCAGTCCCAAAGTGGCTTTTCCCAGTGAAACTGACACAGAGAACTCTGCGCCTGCAGCGGGGCCCTGGCTTCCTCTCAGCCCTGTCAGGGTTTCACCTGTCGTTTTCTTTGCTTTGTCTTTGTCCTCTGAAAACCGGAACTGATTTTCCTCTGGGATATCATGAGGACAGAGGCAAAGGTGTGCGAGGCGGAGGCTTCGGGCCTGGCCCTTCCACTGCCCATCAGGGCTGAGGTCAGAATGTCCCCCAAAGCTCCGGTGTTTAGAGGTGCAGCTGGAGAAAGCAGCTGGATGCTGGGCACCAGATTTAGCAGTGAGGAAAACAGAATCTAGAGACGTTGGTTAAGAATATATGAAAAGCCAACAGGAGCAAGAAAACTGAAACTACTTTTTTTTTTGCTTTGGGAACTTACATGTGATTTACCTCCTGTACTTTGTATAGTCTTGGTTCCTTTCAAAGAACATCCATTTTTTAAATATCTAAAATGTGAGATTATCACTCTACATCAAGCCTGCTCTGCCACCTTTGGAGATTTATTTCTTAAGAAGGTTTGAGCTTTTTCCTTAATTTCGGCGTTGGCTCGGTTCCCGGGGTAACATTTCCAAGGGATGTCGCTCGGGGTGGGAGACCCAGGATTGGGTGTAGGGCAGGGACCATGGGCTCTCACCCGAAGTACTTGCATCCTGCAGGTCTTCCAGTGCCTGCTGATCGAGGGCGAAAACTGTGGCGATGATGCGCTGAGAGAGGCAGAGAGATTCCTCATCAGCGAGGCGGAGTTTGAGGGGTTCCTGGAGCGCCACAAGGAAGTGTCCTGCCTGGTGCCGGAGTGTAACCAAAAGGTCGTATCCAGCGAGCATTCTCTGTAGATCACACCAGGGGGTTCTGGGGAGCTGTACTAGTGGCACATGGGCATTATAGGGGTCCAGCGTGACAGGTGGTCCAGACTCCATAGCCCTCCTTGGGGGGATGCCACCTCTGAGATGGTGAGATTCCATGTGTGGGGCCTGTAGATGGGCTCATGGGTGACCCAGTAGCTGCCAGAGCTACTGTGCTGATATCAGCTTCTCACGCTGCTTGCCATTATTATGTCTGTGAAGGAAGGAAGTTGGGCAGAAGATAAATCCTGCCTGGCAGTTCCTCAGGTGTCCAGACACTGAGCTGGGTGCATCCTAGTAGGTTGTACTTGTAGATTTAACCACGTTGGCCTGGTAGGTCTGTACCGTGCTGCCCAGGTGTTCCTGAGTAAATAGTTACTGCTCCCCACATTCTCAAATTCTAGAGAAAAATAATGCCTTGCTCCTCCTTCCAGAGTGGAGGAATCTTCTGATTAATGCAAGATATGAACATTTTAAAACAGCTATGAATGAAGTATTTGAATACATAAAAATTAAAAATATAGCCAGACATGGTGGCACTTGCCTACAATCCCAAAACTCAGGAGGCTGAGGCAGGAGGATCACCACAAAGCTGAGGTCAACCTAGGCTTCAGAGTGAGTTCAAGGCCAGTCTGGACTATATAGTGAGACTTCATCTCAAAAAAAAAAAAAAAAGTGGGGCCAAGGATTTAGCTCGGTGGTCCAAGTGAGTCTTGCAAGCACAAGGGCCTGGGTTCAATCCCTGGTAACCACATACTGTACTAGGTGTGGAGACTCACCCCAGCAGCAACCAGTACCACATACCACAGTGCCGGGCATGGTGGCTCACACCTGTAATCCCAGCATTTGGGAGGCAGAGGCAGGAGGATTTCTGTGATGTGAATTGGAGGCTGAGCTCAGGGCCAGCCTGAACTACAAAGCGAGACTCTGTCTCAAAAACAAAAAAAGAAAAAAAAAAAAAACTGAATAAACTTGTGTTCGCTATCTCTGGCATTCAAAGAAATATAAATTAAAAACCAAAGCATGAAGGCATATCAAGAAGCAAATTCATGTTTTCAGTAAGAAAATATATCACTTTGAATTTGCTGGACAAAAACCCAATAATTTACAATGATAACTTTTAAATGTTTGCATGTGCTGCTTCAGAAATTCCACCTTAACACAGAGGAAATCTCCTGATGGTCTGAGAAATAGTTATGCAAAAGTGTGTTACTATCGTATTCAGAATAAATAACAGTAAAAAAACTGAACCTATGGTAGCCTAAAAGTCCAGCAGGGTCAGGTAAAATTGCACCTTCATGGAATGAAACTTTACTCTGACTACAAAGTATATTTCAAAGAATATTAAGTGACTAGGATCAGTTCTCATAATATTAAAATACCAATGCAAATTAGCATGCAAAATTAATTTGTAGTCCATACAGTGGACTAAAAATATCCCTGTTATTATTGCCACATTTAACTTGGAGTAGTGGTAGTAGCACTTATGTTTGCTGACTTTTATAAGTTTTAGGGCTTTAAAATGCTTAAAATAAGTTTCATTATTCAAAAAACATTTAAAAAACGGATTCTCCCATCTGTCACCCAACATTCCTCATGCAGAAAGCCTCCCCCACTCATGAACTCACAGGCACCATCCCAAGGGTGGGAGGAGGTTCCGTCCATGCTGAGCCTGGGCAGGAACAGCCCTGCCAGCAGAGGGAGCTGAAGAGCCCTTCCATCCTCCATAGCTCCTTAACAAATGGCCCTGTCTGCTGGTCGCTCCTCTGCAGTGGGACTCCACCCTTTGGCTCCTTGGCATTTTCTCTGCTTTATCCTGTCACACCTGAGGAGTCCAGGTCCTACTCGTTAAGTGATCTCTGACCCAGCTGCAGCTGAACAAACTCAGGATTGTGGGGACTACATAGTACAGGGCCCTGCATGTCTGCACAGCTGGGCTGGATTCTTGAGGCAGCCGGGGGTGGGGAAGCTGCACTGCTCCCCGACATGTCACCTCACTCAGTGCACACCCTGCAGCAGCCCTGGGCCTGCTGTATGATGGCACAGCCGCTGTCAGTGGAGGCACACCTGCTGCCACCTCATTTAGTATTGGAGACCCACTGAGCATGGTGTGAGGAAAAATCACAGTGAGAGGCTGTCTAGGACTGACAAAAATTCAGTTTTTAGGGCCCATAAGTGCCAGTGCTCACTGCCTTACGTGTCTTATGGTGGCTTTTGACCTTCACGCTGCACTTGTGACAGGACTCCGAGAGCTCCAGGACAAGACAAAGTATTACCTGGCCTTCTGTTGAGAAGGATTTTGCCAGGCCCCACCTACAGGACTCGGCATGGACTGCACTCCTTCCTGGGGCTGCAGGATGCCGACTGCCTTCAGACTTGAAGGGGCAGTGTGGGATCCAGGGCCTCGGTAGCCACAGGCGCAGGCTGTGTTGGTGGGTAGCAGCGGGAGGAAGCAGAGCATGGCCTAGGGTGTCCTTCTCGGAGAGACAAGCTTCAGACAGTAGACCAAGGCTCTACTTGAAACTGAGTCTCATGGATGTTTTCTTTTGCAGATGAAAGACTCCTACCTTATTCTGGATGAATACGTGAGTATCTTTTGTGAATTATAGAATTCTCCTGGCAAAACTGATTAGGCAGCAAAGCCAGAGTTGAGCAGAAAGGACTCTGATCAGCAGCCATGTTTGTACTAACATGGAGTTCTGTGCTCAGCATTTCCAGACCCCAGCCTGAGCCAAACCCTGAGCCTGCTGGGAGCCCCAGGATGTTGTCCCCCGTGGCCAACTATAGGGTGTCACAGGGTTGCAGCAACAAGCAGGGGCCTCCGTGAGGCAGTCTGGGGCTCGGGGTTCTCTGAGAGGACAGTGTCTATCGTGGTCACAGCTGTCACGTGGCGTGGGAGCCTCCCTGTTCCTCCCCACTCACCCCACCCGTCACATCCTCCAGGGACGGGAACACCCACCCCTCCCACGCCTTCCCTTTGGTTTTTATTGTTTTGCATGTTAACTGTTCTCAATTTAGAACCTCTAGCAGTTTTTCTAACAGAGGACAGATAATTCTCCCCAAAGACATATTTTTAAGAAATAAGCTCCAACAAAGACCAGACACACAATATTCAACTTGGAGTTTTGGACAAATGTTTAGTATAATTTTTTTCTTCATTGTTTCTGAGTCAATCAATGATGCTTGGAAGTGATTCCATTTATTTTCAACACGAGCTTTCTTTAGAGAACATGAAGAGGAAACGATAGTGGAGATGTTTGGTTCACGAGTAGGACTTCCAAATAAAGAGAAAGGCAATTTATTTTTGGTGTGCAAATTGCTGTGGCCGCCCAGGGATTCTAACCAATGCTCTCAACCAACTCGCTGGTCTCCACATCTTTGGAGGAGACTATGAACTAAGATTTGCCTTTGCTTATTGATTCCACGAGTTTCACTCGATCCACAACATGCTCATGGTAGGTAGTAAAAGCTCAAAGACCCCTTTCCTGCCTAGGAAGTAGAGAAGTCCTGGCATAAAAGACACCGGGCAGGGTTAGTCGGGAGCCGTTCAGCAGGACCCGTACCCAGAGCCCCTGTGGCTCTTGTGGACCTGTCTCTCCCTCTCCCCAAGAAGAAGAAAACTTGTAGGATTCAGACTCAGCCCTTTCAACAATCACACGCTAGAAAAAACACCTGCCTGTCCTTTCCCAGACACAAGGGGAGTTCCAGTTTCTGTGCATTTATGCTACATTCTCTCAAGTTAAATTTGAAAACAAACTTTGCGGTCAGCACTTTGGGGACATCTGTCCTCCTTCCTCCGGCCCTCCACGGTGGTGGACAGTGTCGAGCCCAGTGAGCTGCCCCTCAGCAGCCACTCGAGGGTTGGGGGGTGGAGGGGAGCCCAGGTGGGGGCCTGTGGGGTGGAGCCCCAGGCCAAGCCTGCATGGCCCCAGCAGCCCGCACACATTTGTGAGCCTGTCTGGACTGATGCAGTCTCAGGGACAGGGGAAGTGAATCGCTCCCCTTTCTGACCTCCCTTCCAGATGCGCTTCCTGAACTGCAGGAAGGGCCGCAAGGAGCCGTCCAGGTCCATCCTGGACGTCGGCGTGGAGCAGGCCATCAGGTTCAGCGGATTCGATGAGAAGATGTTTCTCAGGCGCGGGGGAAAGTACGTGTGGAGCAAGGCGGACATGAAGCTGGACTGGTGACGGAATGCAGTGGCTGCCACCGGCCTTGCGGCTGCCCCTATGCACCCAAGCTGGAGAAGCCGGGAGCCCAGGACCGAAGGCCCGGCGGTGAATGCAGAGGGCCACATCGGTGGCAACAGGTCCAGGCTGCCAAGCGAGTCTGAGGAGCTGAGACAGGCCTGGGTGTCTGCTGGAGGAAGCAGTAGCTTTCTCTCTGGAGCTTAGAGAAAAAGCAAGCCAGAGACCGTCGGGCAACCCGGGCCCTCTTATGGAGAAACCGTGTAACCTACACAGTATCTCACTGCTTGAAAACAGTCGTTGTTTTTGTTGTTTTGTTTTTTAATAATCAGCAAAATCCTGGATTGTTTGCTTTCGGCCAGAGTAATTTAATTCAGCTGCAATTCCAGCGCCCGACAGAAGAGGGCGCGAAGATGTACGATTTCATTATGCTGTTTCAGTAATTCTGCTTCATGGTTTATTTTCAGGACTTGCTGTTTCAAGTGCTATTTTTTTTCTTAGAAAAGGCGTTCCTACTTCAAGCTTTAAGGATTTATAGGTTTACTTCCCCTGTTTGTGTCTTATCTAAAATAGCATAGGTTATCCTGCAGTATATTTTCTACTTGACGTACTTTTAAGAGAAAGGCGGGTAAGAAGGCCCCTCCTCCTGGGAGTCTCCACAGGCCTGAGCTGGGAGACTTTCCTGCGATCCGCACAGACGCGAGACAAGAGCTTCAGTTCAAGGCCATGTGCGGTGTGCAGCACGTGCTCAACCACTGCGAGTGGAGGTCAAGCCTGAACCTGGCACCTGACTCTTCTAGTTGGGGAAACCATCTCTCTTCCGCTAAAGCTCACATACTATAAAGCAAAGCAAGATTAACCTCTGTGCAAAGAGCTGACTTACATACGTTTTATAGCTGTGTTCCTACCACAGTCCTGTGTTTCAGGCTCTTCCAGGCTTTGCAGCAACTTCACAATTAAATGTTCAGTTGCCCTTTTATCTTAAAGTGGAAGAGCAGGGCTTTTTAGTGTGATAGTGGAATTCAAATTTGGGTGACAGTGTTGTGTTCTACTTTTCTACTTTAAATACGAGTGTTAGCTTTGTGGAATACTCCCTTTATTGGGAAAATAACGGATAAAGTAACTAGTGCGTCTACAGAGTTAGAAGCAAGTGTTCCCAACGATTGTCTAAATGGTAATAACAGAATGAAGGACAGGTCTCAGGGAAGAGCTTTGGAAGTTCTGTTCGCTCTGCCAGTTAGTGATAAAGAATAGGACGTGACTTATTTTCCTTCAAGTTTGAATGTAAGTGAGCTTATTTGGTTGAATCATCTAAAAAAATGAGCTCAGGTTTATCTTTACTGATGTTTAGGCTCTAATTGATGCATAGGTTAAAAATGGTCAAGCAGATGTGGTGCAGCAGGCCTGTGATCCTGGCATTTCTGGGAGGCTGAGGCAGGAAGACCATGATTAGGGCCCAGTTTAGTGACTTGTGAAGCTCTGTCGCAAAATTAAAAGCCAAACAAGGGGAGAGGATGCTGCTCGCTGAAAAGGCCCTGAGGAAAAGAAGAGAAAAGCCAAAGAAAGGAAAGGAAAGGAAAGGAAAGGAAAGGAAAGGAAAGGAAAGGAAACCAATCAAACAGTGGCAATAAAGTTTCTTTCCCCGAAAATTCATCACACAGCCACAGAGCACACTCTGCCTTATAAATGATGTTTGGGGTGAGTGGTGCTTGTGGGATCTGAAGGCTCCGAGCACTGGAGACTTGGGTCCCGGCAGAGGCTGCCCATGTGTGATGTCTCGGGCACCCGTCTGATGAACAAGAATTTGTCGTTCAGCATTAAAGTCTTTTGCACCGCACTTGGTCTCCCAGTGTGCTGATGTTTCCAGTCTCTCTGGCTTGAGCTTACAGTCCTGGGTCCTTTAACAAACCCTGGTGCGGGAAGCGGGCACTGGTTAGGCAAGTCATCCTATCAGCCCACCCACAGCTGGACAGAGCGGAGAGGACGTTTGCGAGTCCTGAAGGAAAGCTAGTATCTGAGATAGAGGACAACCCAGACGCAGAGCACTGGAAACGCGCTCACAGCTGGGCAGAGAGCGTGTGGCGGGGCAGCTGGAAAGGCCGGGAGGAGATAAGGCTGGCGGGCAATCTGGCTGCAGCAAGAGATGAAGGGGAGAGACGGGCACTCCCAGCCCAGCCCCAAGGACCTCTCCACCAACCACCGCCTTGCGGAGACAGAAGCCTGGCAGTGGACGGGTCCACCACCGGACGTCAGGCCCCACAATCTAGTCACCTCCCACAGCCCCACCTGTGAGCGAGTGTGCGCAGGTAAGGAGACCCTCAGACACCTCGCCAGGGATGTGCAATAGGGGACAGCGGGGCCATGGCTCCGAGGGCTGAGGGTCTGCAGCCGAGGGGGGCCAAGGTCCGCTGAGCTGCAGGCCAGGACAGCCTGCCTGGCTCCACGGCTGAGGTCTGTAAGGCTCGTGATGGTCTCTGTTCCCCTTGGCTCCCCGTCTCAGGACCTTTTGCCTTTTCTCGCCCTCTGTCTGCTCGAGGCCTGGGACAGCCCGGCTTCGCCTTCACAGACTGGAAAAGCTGGGCAGTCAGACTTTCTCCCAGCAGTGTCAGCCCAGGATCCCCGAGGCCTGGGAGCTTCTGCGGGGGTTCAAGGCCAGATCCTCTCTCAGAGCCAAACCGAACCAGACAAACAGCCCCGCTGTCCCAGTCCAGTTCTACGGAGGGATGTGAGAAATGGCTCTGAGGAGCGTGAAGTCCTCACGTTTCCAGCGATCCTGTTAGTTTTCTTTCCTCCCCAGGGGCTCTGCGACAGTGAGGTGTGATTGAGAGAACTAAGAATGTTCAGATTTAAGAAAATATTACGGTAAAAGACAAGCCGTCCTGACCTTTGACCCCCTCACTTTGACCACACTCATCGCTGTCCTCCCGCTTCCCGCTGCAGCTCCGGAGTCCTCCTTCCTGGATGTCTTCACTGCGCGGTCCCGGCTACCTCCACGTCCTCAATGGACCAAAACGTCTTCCTCTCACGGTCATTGTGACAATGGGAAGAGTCGGGTCACAGGGCCAGGTCGGTTGCTGGGCAGACGAGGACCCCGCGAGTCCCTGAGCCCCGGAGGCCCCACCTCCCCGCCGGACCAGTTCCCGCGGCCTGCGCCCCGCTGGGCCCAGCGCTCCCGGGTCTGCCCGGCAGGGGGCGCCGTGAGCAGCCCGCCGCGCGTCCCCGCCTCGGGCGCGCGCCGCTCGCGGGCAGCTCGGGCGCAGGGCGCAACGCGGACCGGCGGAGGGACCAGGTAGGACGCGGCCTTTGTGTGGCGGCCGCTGGCTCGAGCTCGCGCGTGGGCGGCATCTGCGCCGGCGAGGGTGGGGACGCGGGCCCGCCCGGCGGGGACCCCCGTGCCCGGCGGGAACCCCAAGGCCCGGTGGGGACCTCGATGCTGGGCGGGGACCCCGATGCTCGGGCTGGGACTCCCGTGTCCGGCGGGGACCCCAAGGCCCGCGGCCGCGCGGGGATTCGGGGCCGCTGCAGCGCTGCGCCCCGAGCGAGGCGGCCGTGCTCCCGCAGGCCCGCGCTTCCGGACCGAAGGACCTTTCCTGGCCGCCGGAGGGGCCGAACCCGAAGTTTGTCCTGGTGCCTGGACGCGCGCGGGTCAAGATTGAGCGCGGCCACCCCAACACTTGGGGAGGGTCCGGCCCCTCGCGGAGGAGCCCGGCCTTCGACGCGGCAGGGTTTGGGGAGGCGGCTTCCGGGGCTGAGGCCCGGCCCTCGAAGGGCCAGGGAAGAGTAAAGCTGGGACGTGGATGTGTTTATTTCTGCATATTTATTTTGCAGTACTGGGACTCGAACCCCAGGCCTTCTCCTTGAGCTGTACTCCCAGTCCTTCGTGTTTTTATTTTGAGACAGGATCTGGCTATGTGGCTGAGTTGTTCAGGCTGGGTTTGAAATTGCATTCCTCATGCTCGTTCTCCAAGCCCGAGATATCTAGAGACACAAGGCGTGCGTGCACCACACCCAGCGCGAGGTGTGTGTTTATGAATGAAGCCTGGGGAGTGCAGGAGGCCGAGGGCCTGGGGCGGGGGCTGGCCCAGCATGCGGGATTTCCCAGGCCAGCTTCCCAGCGGCTGGAAAGCACATCTCCTCCAGCCAGGGCCGTTGGGCTCTCCCGTGTCTTCCCCAGCGGCTTGTTTTTAAAGAGTGCAAAGGAAACAGGGCTGGAGAGGTCAGCCGGGGATAAAGCCTGAGCCGGAACACTGGGCCAGGTTGGCTGGGCTGGCAGGTCTGGGAGGAGGGCGGGTTGAGGGAAGGGAGAAGCCCAGACCACCTTGGACTCCCGGGTTGGACCCACCACCCACTGCCTGGGCCTTCCTCGGTCTCTGTCCTTGCCAAGGGCTCCTTCCAACTGGGATCTCGCCAGAGAATGGTGTGCCTCGCTGGGTCTGAGCCATCAGACATTTCCAGACCTCTGCAGTTGGGTTCTGCAGCCCGGTTTGTAAAGATGCCCAGGTTCCAGCCTCAGTGCTCGGGGACAGCTGGTGAAGGGCAGGTGTGAAGACGCCATCCAGCTTCTGGAGACACAGAACCTTGTCCAGTCCTTGCCACTGAAAGTGAAGGCCCGGGCCGGATCCTTGGTATAGAAAAGGAGGAAAGGCCTGAGCATGGCTGTGACGCCTGAAAGCGCTCCGGAGTCTGACTCGAGAGTCAGGGTGGCCTGAGTTCAAGGCCAGCCTGGGTGCTCAGAGAACTCTGGGCCAGCCCGAGCTGCATAGCAGACAACACCTTGAGAGGAAGACAGAGAAGGGGCTGTCTTCCGCCGCTCCAGCCACAGCCCAGGGCCAGCGTGGTCTTCCTCTTGCCTAGCTGAGGCCCGGCTCCCCTCTGCTGCTGCCCTACACACCACTTGGGTCTGTCTGCTCCCTGTGGCCCAGGGGGTTGAAGCCTTGGCTGCAGGGGTGTGTGACCCAGTGAAGACCCCTCCCTCGGGCGTGAGGCCCCTTGGCCTGGCGGGCCTGTGTCTGGGCCCCTGTCTGCTGCAGACCCGGAGTGGAGCTTCTCCCCTCCACTCGTGCTGCAGTCTTTTCGGGACCTGCACCTTCCTCTGCCCTTGCCAGGCGGACACCCACGACGTTTTTCATTAATGAGACAAATTAAAAGGAAGCGATTCTGTGGGCAGTGGGCCCACAGACTCTGCCCGCTGCTCCCTGACCTGGGCGGCGTCTGGTTCCCTTGGACCCTGGGTCCGGAAATCAGAACCTGCTGCCTTCTGGGTGGAGCTGCATGGAAAGGCGGCCCGTGATGTGCGTGTAATACAGCATCAGAATCCTCAGGAGGACTCGCCCGACGCAGCCTTCTGAGTGTGAGAAACAAAAGTGGATTTTGGCTGGCCGGCCTTTTCTCAGGGCAGTACATGACCAACTGAAGCTTTGGGGGGACACATGAGATCCCTGTTTTCCAGCTGTGAGTCTAAAACCTGCGTTGGAGTGCCTGCTGGCCGCCCCACAGAGCTGGAAGCAAGTGCACAGTCTGAGGCGGGTGCTGGAGAAGCGCCGCTCCCCGAGGGCCCGCAGGAGCACGTCGGCCCAGTCCATCGTGCGCTGTGTGTTTGACCTGTGTGGGGACAGAGGACAGAGAAGTTCACGCTCATTAAGTGCTTGCTGGGCCTGGGCTCCGGTGTTTTCATGGACCGTGGATCCGACGAGACCGGTTATGTACTGGTCAGAGTCTGCTTTTAGACTCAGGCCTGCAGGAAGGACACCGAGGGCCTGGGCTTGGGAGGGAGAGTCCCTGAGGACCATTCAGCAGGGCAGTGGAGCTGCATGGAAAGGCGGCCCGTGGTGTGCGTGTCTTCTGCCGGGAAGGGGTCTCTAGCTGGGACTTCGCTGGGAAACCGGAAGGTGAGGGTCAAATTTGGGGCCTGAAACCTGCAAAAAACAGTCTGGGCAGATGGGCAACTGAGACCCAGCACAGAGGGACTGGGCTCACCTCCTGGTGACACTGCCATGGCCCCACGCGGCTGCTGGTCCCTGTGAGCTCTGCAGACTGACAGCCCTCTGTATCGAAGTTGCTTTTGTTGTTAATTTGTTCCACAAGTGCCCGTTAATGTGTTTTTATGGTCCTGGTTATTTGGAGCCTCCCGCAAGTACTTCCTCCCCTGCCTGCCCGGTCTTCTCAGTTCTGTTTGGTGGAGGACAGTCCAGGAAAGGTCAGAGCAGCCCGTGTATCATCCCCTGGTGCCTGGTCCTATTGGAGAGGCTGAGGGAGTGGGATCCTTAGGTGGGAGGCCTGAGCAGACCCACCTCTGTCACACTCACAACCCACGTTGAGCGTCAGCAGCCCTGGCCTGGGGCGCCCGACGGTTTGCTGCTCACATTCCCCAGTGTGTCCAGGCCTGTTTGCCTCTCCGCCCCCGGCTCTTCCCTGCTCTGCTTCCTTCGCTCCGTGAACCCAGCTGCCGCTGCCTTGAGCTTCCCACCTTTGAGCCGCTGACCATGGCCTGAACCCCTGGAACTCCGAGCCAGTGAAACCTTTTGGCCTTTAAGTTGTGAACCTGGGGCAGTTTTGTTCCAGCAGTGGAGAAATGACTACCCTAGCCATCTCCCTGTGGCTGTCGTGTGGCTGCGGAGATTGGCCAGAGGCTGGCGTTTGCAGATGGACCGGAGGCAGCAGTGGAGCGGACAGGGCCGTGCTCATGGGCTCCCGCTTTCTGTCGCAGCCTTTTTCCCTGACCCTCTAACTGTGTGTATGAATCTAATTTTAGCGATTTGTGTAACTGCTGTTTTGTTTGCTAATCTGGGAGCACACACATCGCCACTCAGCCCCTGCCCACCAACACGAGTCTCTCTGGAGGACTTCGGCTAAGGACTGAAGGCCTGAGGGGTCAGCAGGTTGTCTGTGAAGACATGAATTCCAGGTTGGAATCGTATGCTTCAGCAGGACCGGGAGTGAAATTCTTCTGTCTAGAACGGTGTGTCTCATGCGACATCGGGGTACCTTGGTTGGCTTTGAAAGTACCACAGCAGCAGTCCCCGTGGCCCGGAGTGTGGCATGGAGTCCAGTGAGTGCACCGTGGCTGTGTGGCAAGAGTGGGCTGTTCTTCCCGGCTGGGGCCTTGGTGCCGGGTCCTTCATCTTGTGTGTGAGGGGTGGTGCCTGGCAGAGGGAGCCCCGTGGCACCGTGACTGGATGGACAGTAGCGGGCGCCATGGTTGGCTTCGAGGAGGTGGAGGTGGAGAGAAGGGGGTTCGACCTCCCACATGAGGGGTGACGGTGGTAGCACAGGGGAGCAGGTCTTTCCTGTCCAGAGCTGGGAGGCCTGCTCTGGGAGCTGGCTACTGGGCTCTGAGTTCTCTGGTCAGAAGCCGGTACTGGCTGCTGCCCGCTGTTCATACCGAGCAGCTGCCAGCTCTGCCCTCTGCCACCTCTGCCCTCTGCCACACCTGTCCTTGGAGCGTGGGGCAGGGCATGGTTCCTGGTGGTGGGAGTGTGTGCTCAGAGGCCGTGGACCTGGCCTTTCTGATATGATCAGAGCGTGAAGAAGAACCAGTCCTGGTGCACTTTCCCCCCAGCCTCCTGGGGGGGTGCCCTACGCAGGCAGGGCACCTTGGTAGCACCAGATGGTGTCATCCAGGGCTGCAGGACACCAGCCTCAGGGTGAGTGGTTGGCACATCCCTGATTCTTTCTGTCCAATGGCTTGGAAGGGTTCAGCTCTCGCTGGACTTGGGTGGCTGGGACACATTTAGCTCTCCATGAGCCAAGCCATGCAGCAGTGTGAGGCTCACAGGATAAGGCTGGCCGATGCTGTAGGGGACACGGAGGAGAGCCAGCCCGAGTCCTGGGCCACCGAGTGTGCATGCCTATGTCCTCACATGGGGGCAGAGGCTGAGGGCAGCCAGGCAGGAGCTGCTGTGACTCTGTCCTTCTGGTGGCCATGCCCGTGTGGGAGGCAGCACGTGTGTGTGTGTGGCATCTTCTTCACTCTCACTTCCCTCGCCCCTCTCTTCAGCCCTCAGACCCCTTCCCATCTCTGCGGGGTTCGCCCCACCTATTCCTGCCGTCTGTCTTATATTTTGCTTTTTACATTGTGCAAGCTTTTGTCTTCTAGTAGGAGAGCAGCCTGTGCTGTGGAACCTTCCGGGAATGATATGTTTCACATAGCATGATGGCCTCAAGGTGCCTCCATCTTCCTCCAAGGGACCCTCTTCCTTTTTGATGGTTGAGTAGTGCTCCACTGTGTCCTCTCCTGTTCATTTGTTGAATGAGTCCCCTTATGTCTTGGTAAGAAAGCAGATGGGGAGCTCAGGATGCCCAGGTGGCATGAGCTGCAGGAGGAGGCAGGTACAAGCTGCCAAGTCCAGGTGCCTTCTTCCTGTTCCCCAGGGCTGGTACCTGTTCTTTGCTTCTCGTCGTATTAAAGACACGATCATGTGGAGTCCAGCAGTACCTGTGGACGTCATGGTAACTGATTGTGTTTGCAAGAACCCTCTGGCTCCAGCGATGCCCTGGTCCCCTCCTCCTGTTCCTTAGCAGCATGAGGCATGAAGCTGAGCAGGGCCTGCTGGCTGGGACACTCAGGACGCCTGTCCCCGAAGCTCCTTCCTGCCTGCGTTTGTGTCCATCTGATTTACACATTCGGTGCAGTGACTTGGCTGTGAGCATCTGGGGATCGTGGGGGATGGGGCTGAGCCGTTGCTTGGAGGGAGGGGCCAGCGTGGTCCTGGGTCAGCTCCTTTGTGTCCTGGAGCTGGGTGTACACTTGGAGCACGCTACTGCACAGACCTGCGCTACAGGGCCACAGAGTGGGGCCGGCTCTTGTAGGCGGACGGGCTGTTCTTAGTGTTAATGGTTTGCTCACCGGTGGTGGTGGTGTGGTGATGCTGTCCCCTTCCGCTCTGTGCCCGGTGGGCAGTGCGGCCAGCTCTCCCCAGACAAAGCCACACAGCGGTACCTGCTGAGGGGTGTGGAGGAGTGCTCAAGTGCAGGACTCTGGGGACCATGGCGAAGCATTGCCCTGCAGTAACTGGGCCGTCAGAAGTTCCCCTCAGCACGTTCCTCACACGCCTGCGTCCATACCCTTTCACTGGCTCTTCTCACCACTTCTCTGCTCTGTCCCGGTGCCCCTCACAGCTGCCAGAGAGCCAGCAGTTGGGGTCCCTGCCTGGCTGTCTATGGAGGTGGGTGGAGTCCCTGTCAGCTGCTCCCCCCAAGGACCCCCGCTGTACCCAGGAATCCCGTGTCTTTGCTGTTGTCGCTGTCATCGTAGTCCCGTGTCTCTGTGTAGCATGGCCTTCCCAGCCCTCGTAAGCTGTGGCCGGGGCTCTTCCTCTATGGTCCCCCCAGGTTGGGGGCCCACCCCGCAACCCCACCCTGTGAGATTTCCCAGAGGAGTTGTTTCCAAACCGGAAGTCAGTGCTGGCTCAGTGAGCCAATGAAATGAGACTCCAGACTGGGTGATGACACCTGTGTGTTGTTTCTTCAGCAGTTACAAGTCAAAGGAAACTTGACACATAGTTGCATAGAAATGATGCTGCACTTACCCTGAAATGAGTTCTTTCTTCTTCCTTTCCCTTTCTCTCTGTCTGTCTCTCTGTCTCTCTCTGTATCTCGATGTTTCCATCTCTGTCTCTATCTCTCTCTCTCTCTCAGATTGGAAAATGATTCCAAACTAAACTACATCCTGGGTCCTCTAAATATTTTCTTGCTCTGACACAGGATCTTGCTAAGTTACTAAGTTGCCCAGGCTGGGCTTGAACTTGAGATCCTCCTGCCTCAGCCTCTCAGAGACTGGTATTTCAGGTGCGCTCTACCACACCTTTCTGAGAGTGATTTTTAGTGGTTGGCCTGAAGCAAAGCAAGGCCCTGGGAATGTACCCATCCTGAACTGACCATTGTCCACTCTCTGGATCTCCTTGACCCTGAACATGAGCCCATCCTTGCGATTTGTGGCTCCCACTTCTGGGGTGAATGAGAGTCGGCTGAGCTCCCAGAGGGCGTGTGTGTCTCAGGCATCTGTGGATTTCAGGCACTGAATGTGGCGTGCCAAACCTTGGTGTGAACTCAGCACTGACCTGAGTACGTTTTTTAAAGTAAAAGGCACTGGGTAGGAGATTTAGCTCAAGTGTTACTGGGCCTACCTTGGAAGCACAATCTCCACTACCACAAAAAAAAAAAAAAAAAAGGGCTTGAAATTTTGCCTGAAGGTTTGTCTCACCCCCCTTGGGTGTTTTTCGAAACCACTTATGTCTGTGGACTGGAGCCAAGTGAGGTGCTAATAACAGTCATCCTTTGGAGCCTGCGGGTTGGCACAGACCCGTGATCCCAGCATTCTGGGAGGCTGAGACAGGAGGACTACAACTTCAAAACCAGGTCATGGAACTTTGCAAGGTCGTAAGACCCTGTCTCAAAACAAAGATAAAATGGACTGGGATGCAGCTCAGTGCGAAGGTCCGGTGGGTCTAGCCTCAGTACTGCAGAACAAGCAAATAATAAGTAGATTCCTTTGGAAACTCACACACTGGTAGTGGTTTGACTTTAAGTTCTGAGGTTTCTTGGATTGCTGTCTGCACTTCCTGGGGGAAAGCCTGGTTACAGTGTTGCCACAGTTCCTGCTCCTTAACTCCTTGGGAGATGAGACAAGGCTCTTTGGTAAATGTGATATTATTATTTAAAAGAATTTTTTTTCAAAGAGAAATGAATTAAAGGAAACATTTTCTTGCACCAGGCAGGAGGGTGCTGGGGAGGGAAATGGTGTAAATCATGCTTGCTTAGCAAGAGGCATGAATTCCTAGGCCTACACTGGGCTGCAGATCACTTGAGGATAAATGCGCTATTTTTCTTTGTAGTGGAAAGATTGGTGCAGCTGCTTAGATTCTGGGCAGTGCGGCTCCAGGAAATGATGTAAATGTGGAGAAAAATAAAATGTTTTATGCACAAATCCTTCTAATGTTTTTGTGAATTTTTTTGGTAAGTAATAGCCCCAAATGGAAAACATTTAACTATGGTTAAGAAAATACCACGCTCATTAGATAAGTTTTCTGGGAAAATGTTGGTCACACGTGACCAAGTGAGACCTGACACTGAGCTGTGTGCGCAAGGTCTGCCCTCACAGAAAGCGGGCTGCAGAAAGGACGCGTTCTCAAGGTGACTTGAGACTCTGATGACTTGAGACTCCAGAGACTGCGACTCTGGTTTCCTGCTGTGGTTTTGTAGTTGACTCTGGGGTCCACAGATTCCTCCCCCGGAGGTGGAGGTTGCTCAGGGTGTGGGAGGTTTGCAGTTGTTCAGGTGTGGAGGGACTTCCTTCTTGGAGTTGGTAGGGATTTGTTCCTACGATTAAGCTAAGATGTAACAATAATCACCCAGCATTCACACTGCAGTAGGTTTTATATAGAGTTCAGAGGTGCCTGGTTATGTGCTGGTGGAAGATATTATATAGCAATATCCACAGCTTTGGAGAAAGCTTTGGTATTCTTGCAGCTGGAACCCATTCTGGCTTTATCTAGATCTCACAGTAAAACATGTTGCTTTAGTTTTGTAGATGTTTAATGTAAATTCTGACCTCTCCCAACACACAGATTGCCCCATATATGACACACGTATGTTCAGTGAGTTAGCCTGTGCTCGGAGGGAATATTTCTCTGCAGTGCTGTGGAGCACAGGAGCGCCAGTTGGCGCAGCAGCAGAGAGCAGGAAGGTGTGGGACTGCAGACGCGAGCTCCGGGGTTCACCCCAAAATTCAGATTCCACCTTGAAAACTTCCTTGGCTTCAGTCAGACTTTGGTCAGCCTGTATTCCCAGCATTTGGGAGGCTGAGGCAGGACAATCACTGCAAGTCTGAGGCTACCCTAGCTCATAGTGAGACCTTGTCTCCCCTGTACATCCCCCCACCAAGAGATTGCCCTTCCTGTCCACAAAAATGGAAAGAATTTCAGGCCAGAGTCCAGGTCACTGGGAGACCACCTACTTAGCTGGGTCCAGTCCCGAGCCCTGCAAGACAAGCAAACACACAAGAAAACAAACCAAAAGAGAAAGAAGGCTGAGCCACAATCTAAGCTATTAATAATTGTCTGTGGGGTTTCCGCTCAAGGTGGAACAATCTAACTGAAGTAATGTCCTGTTGCCTTCTTCCCCTGCTGTCCTGTTGGACAGTTGTACTGTGCTGAGTTTGAGCAGAAAGACCTGTGTTACCTGGGTGTGCTGTGCTCTTGTGGACGCTCGGACGTCCCCGGGGACCTGCCCGACTCTGCTTTCCCTTGTGAAGTACGGTCGGGTCCCGATGGCTGCTGTTTCACCTTCATCACGCCTTTTGCGGGTCTTCATGTTTGCTGGATAGAGGGCGTGCGCTGCTATGGTAGGCGGATTCTTCCTGATCAGGTGCCAGCCTGGTACCCGGTGTGTGCCATCGCCCTGTTCCTGAAGGAGAAGCATCACCCCTGCAGTGGTTTAACTGTGGTTCTGTCTTGTCTTCCTGTAGATCTGTCAGTTTTGGCTCAGTATGTTGATACATGAGGGTGTGTGCGTGGTGAGGATTTCCGTATCTTTTTGGAGAACCGACTCCTGTATTGTCGCTCATGCTTGCTGAGTTTCTTTGCTTTTGGTTGTTTTTAGTTAGTTTTTTGTTTGTTTTGCAGTGCTGGGGATTGAATCCTAGGACCTTCTCACTGAGCTGCATCCTCGGCCCTTTTGACTTTTTAAATTTTGAGGCAGGGCCTCCCTAAATTGTTGCGTTCCTCAAGCTGGTTTGAATTTGCAACTCTCCTGCCTCAGCCTTCCGTGTACTGGGAATACAGGATGTGCCACAAAGCCCGAATGAGTCCACTTTCAGAAAGCAATAGGGACTTGTTGAGAAGCTGTCTTGAAGTAAATTGATAAACAGATATAAATAGATGATGGGTAGATGATAGGTTACAAGTGGGTAGGTAGTTGGGCACATGACAGATGATAGACAGGGCTGGCATGGCCCCGGTGCAGAGGCCCCGGTTCAGTCTCCAAGGCCAGCTCCTCCCGCCCAGGCCTCACCTCGCTGACCGATTTGCTGTGATCTTTTTACCTCTAGCCCTGCGGTGCGTGTTTGTCTTCCAACCTTGACTCTCTAACGGGCTTAAGAAGTCATTGGGTTGTCAGCCTTCACTGTGCAGCATACGGAAGGCTGAGGCAGGAGGACTGCACATTCACAATCCCACTTGTGGTGACCCTGGTGCAGACGTGTGGGGCCGAGTGTCAGCTTTGTACCCACCAGTGACCCCACCTGCTCCTGGGCTGGCACCTCTGGAAGCCTGGTGTGGTGGAGAGAAGATGCAGGTGATTTCCTGGCAGCGGAAACAGAGTTTGTAACATGCAGGCACCCTGAAGGAGGGGCCCCCCACTTCCTGTGCACTTTCCCTTTCTTCTGAGTTACTCTTGCTGCTGATGCGTAGGTTGGATTTTTTATTGACTGATAACTTTCTGCTTTTGTTTGTTTATTGGTGGGCCTGGGCATCAGATGCAGAACCTGTACACTGAGCTCCTCTCCAGCCCCTTCCCTCTTCTAGAAACTTTGAGAAGTGCGTCACGACATTGCTCAAGCTGAACTCAGATCTGTGATCCTCCTGCCTGTGCCTCTCATCCTGCTGGGGTTCCAGGGAGCCACCCCCCGCCCCACTAACTGACTAGTGAAGAAGAATTAATTATCCAGGAACTTCTTTTCAAGGATGTGTTTGTCCCTTGTCATCTGTGGGATGTGGCAGTTGTCAGACACTCAAATATACTTTAAAATGAATCAATAAAGGTGGGCATAGTGTACCCACTTTTGGTTCATAAAAAAAAAAACCCAAAAAAACGGAGTATGCTTTTGGTACTTCCCAGCATTGGAGGCTGAGTCAGGAGGATCACTGTGAGTTCAAAGCCAACCTGAGCTGCATAGCGAAACCCTGTCTAAAACAACAATAACAACAACAACAAAACCCCCAAAATAATCAGTGGCTTGGATGAAATCTTCCCAAGAAAAGATTTAAAGATTTTCTTTTCAAAAGAGTTGTGATTGGACCAGGGAGTTAGCTCAGTGGTTCCGGCGCCTATCTTGCAAGCGCAAGGACCCGGGTTAGATTCCCCGGTAACCACATACCTATACTGGGTGTGGAGACTCACGCCCAGCAGCAATCAGTACTCCATACCACAGTGCCGGGCGTGGTGGCTCACGCCTGTAATCCCAGCCCTCGGGAGGCAGAGGCAGGAGGATTGCTATGATGTGAGTTTGAGGCTGAGCTCAGGGCCAGCCTGAACCACAAAAGTGAGACCCTGTCTCAAAAAAACCTAAAAAAAAAAAAAAAAAAAAAAAAAAAAAAAAAGAGTTGTGATTGAACTTAGGGGCTTTGCACTGAGCTGTAGCCCCCTCTTTTTTTTTTTTTAATTTTGAGATAGGATCTTATCAAGTTGCCCAGACAGGGCTAGAATTTGCAATCTTCCTGTCTCAGCCTCCCAAAGAGCTGGAATTCTAGGTGTGCATGGCTATGCCTGGGTAAAATAGCTAATTTTAGATTATTTCTACTTTTTTGAAGAAAAGGCACACAATACATTACAATTTCAGAGCCTAGAGTGCTCGCCGTTATACTGTGGATACACTACAGTTTCAAATAATTCATAGCCTAAGAATGTAGAGTCAAACCTCCAACCCGCACTGGCCTTCCGTCTCCTGAGCCCCAGGCCCTGACAGCTGCCACTTTTCTGTGTAAGATATTAAGAGATTTTTTTCTTTCATCAGCAAAAATGGATCTTACTTGCTCTTTTTCCAATTTAAATAAACGAAGGAATTGCTGTCGAAGCTCTGATGTGGGTGTGCGCATCTCCCTGCTCTGAGTAAACTGCCGCTTCCTGGGGTAGCACCTTGCGGCGCTCCTCTGGCTGGTACCTTGTGGGGTAAATCAGTGCTGCTTTGTGAGCAGCTAGTAGTCTGCGACTTGGCTGTGTGTGATGTGCGTGATTTCTTCAGGTGAGGAAGGCCGGCAGTTAGATAAAATCCTTTCCTAACAAGAGTTTTAAAAAAACTAATTGATAACTGAGGAGCCCATGGTTTCCATAGCCAGAATGTGACAAATATCCCCATGGCTGAAGTGTGCACTCTGTTTTTTCTTGGGGGAGGGAAATGTGAGAGATGGGACTGTGGGCCTGTGTTCCCAGAGCCGTGCGAACAGAGAGACGCTTCATCGTGCACACAGACCCCATTCACACCCGAGGTGGCCGAGCTCGCAGGCAGAGGCCTCCAGGCAGCACTGTGAGCTGGCGCGTCCTGTTCTGGGAAACACACATCTGCAGACTCGGCAGACGCTCAAAACAGTGCTCACCTTGGAGCTGGAGCGGAGATGCGGAGGCTCCCTAGGCTTCCTCCTGGGGTGGGCACGGGCACCAGGACTCACCTTTTCAGCAGCATTGGAGGGGACAAGTGGCAGGTGGCATGGAGGCCAAATGCCTGTGCCCGGGCTCTAGCAGGAGAGGGGCTCCACAGGAGTACAGAGAAAGCGGCCTTTGTGGGATTTCAGCCCAAGTTTACTGTGGGGTCCGTTGTGAGACGGAAGGACAACAGTGACAGTCGCTGTGCAGCCGGGCACGGGCAGCAGGCACCGTGCCAGCTTCTGAATCTGTGAACGCAGGGGGGAGATGCTGAAGGAGCGTAACATGAGAGTGAAATTCCTCTCAGTCTCAAGTGGCCCGTTACTTTCCCCTTGCATTCTTCTTCAGTTGTATCCATAAATGCATTTGCAGAAACTGCCCTGCGCTGGGCTTTTTCTTTTGGCGCATGCATCCTCAATGTGAATTGACACCGGCTCAGGTGGGCGCAGCGTCTCTGCCACCCTGTCACTTCAGTGGGCCTCAGTAGCGCTTCGGTCTTGCCATGGCAGATCCCTCCCACTTCCACCCTTCTCCGCGTCTCCCAAAAAGCTGAAGTCTCGCGCAGGGCTCAGGCTGCCTTCTGTCCTTCTTGCCTCCTCTGCCTCCGTGCACCTGTGTGACTCAGTTTCTCCTGGGCCTCCATTGTCTTCATACCTCACGGTGCATCCCTCCTGTGAGGCTCGTGCCAGGTGGGCTCCTGCAGTAGCAGCACAGACACGATGGCCACTGTGTCACTAGGGCAAAACTGCCCATCTGCTTGCCAGACACTGATGCCCAACCCCTTCACATCTCCCCTCCCTCTCCCTTCTTCAGCACTACCCGCTGCCCTTGAAATGACCTTCAGAATCCACTGGGGGTTATATTGAGTCAATTATCTACCGATTTGGGGAATATTGCTACTGTAACAACGTTAAGCCTTTCAGTCTATGAATGTGGGATGCTCTTCTGTCTACATAAGTCTCTATTTTCTTTAATGGTATTTTGGAGGTTTTCCATGTGTCAGTCTAGCATAACCTCTGTTAAATCTATTTCTAAGGATTTTGTGACGTTTGGTGTTGCTTAGAGTGTGTTTCATGTAAAAGCATATAATTTTTATCCATTCTACTAGTTTCTTCCTTTTCTTGGAAATGTGTTGACATATTTAACGTGACATGGAGAGGGTGGGATTTACGTCTGTGCTTTGATTACTCCTCCCCCAGGTCCTGTGAGTCCCAGGACCCTCCCATCCATCCATCCTGCCTTTGCCTTTCTCCACTTGCTACTAAATCACTAGTTTCTGTTGTACCTTCTTAATTAGATTTGGGTTTTTTTGGTCACATCTCTTGGTGTTATTTTTGTGGTCATCCTAGGCCGCGCCTTCCTGTGGACTGACTGTCACTGTAGGGCTTGCAGAGGCACAGCCAGGTGGCATACACGGAATGGGCTCAGGGACCTGGGGAAGCCTGTCTGAGACTTGCCCGCAGATGGTTTGCTGTGAATGTCTCGGAGGAGTTGTCATCCCCAGTTACCCTGTGACCGCCAGTTCCTTTTCCCCTGCAGTGCTCTGGCGACAGACGCATAGTGTGGTTGGATTTCTGGCCGCTGTGCTCTCTCCCTCAGCCGCCCTTCTGAGTGTGCAGACGGGAGGTGGCACTAGGCCCCACTGTGGCCCTGTCACCTCACTCTTCCCGTCCTCTCCATCCTCTGAGTGCCCATTGCCTTCTCTGGGTTCCCAGGTGCCCTGTACCCACCGAGGTGGAGGCTTCCAGGGACCCCAGTTCCTGGTCTGAAGTGGCCCCTGGTATCAGCAGCCTCCTCCCAGACCTGAGCTCCAGTGCCTCGTGGGGAGCGTCTGGATGCCCAGCAGCAGTCAGCGCAGGACCCCGGCCTGGCCACTGGCCTCTCCCTCAGCCCTGCAGGCTGCTCACAGGTACTGGGGGTTTGGGAATGGGCGGGAGCCTTTGTCTGGCCCAGGAGGAATTTCTATCCCTCCTCAGTCTTAGCATTTCAGGAAACTTAGTAGCAAGTCTCTGAGCTTCAACGACCATCCCCACTACAGTCGTAAAGATATTGGAGAATTAATGTTCTGTTTATTTCCAAACAGATATATACATTCAGGAGCGCAGAGATGTATCTATTTGCATGTCTACAAGTATATCTATTTACTTTGCAAATGTGTCCAATTATGAATTTTCCAGTGTATCCATTTGAATCTGTACATGTACCCATTTGTGTGTTTACACATGTGTCTGTTTAGAGGATGTGTTCGCAGGGCCAGCCGTCACCTGCCAGACAGTCCCTGAATGGGGGAGTGGGGATGAGCAAAAGACAGACAGAATGGGGATGGGAAAAAAAACAGACAGAGAGAGAGAGTAGGGATGAGAAAAAGACAAAGTCGGGAGGGCACCCAGCAGTGCTGAGAGCCAAGTGCCGAGTGCTCCGAGTTTATTTTCTCTTGGCCTTTTATACAGCAAGCGTAACAAAGAGTATCTTTTGCTAGAACCTTCATCTGCCCATACCTGCTTCCTTTTACCGCCCTCTTTTCTGTCCTAATTACTTCTTGTTTTTGGTCACGGGACAGTTACCCTGTTCTCAGTATTCAGCAAAGGTAAACATCTGCTGTAAACAGAACTTGCTGTTGACATGTCATCTTTACAATGGAGGTTACAAGTCAGCTTTGCTTATCATGCTCCACAATGTGTGTACTTGTGTGGTCCCACTGGGTACACTTGCAGTGCATCCCGGAGGGGGACCGGGAAGTGGGTCACGTACACACCTCACCTCGACTCCCTTTAGTTCCCCTCCCCCTTCCCTCCCCTCAATCTCTCCATCCTCAGGCCCCTCCCTTCTCCACAGTTTACCTCCTTTTTCCTATCATGTATCTTTCATTTTGTTTTTAATTATTTGTACTTTGAGTTTCTCATAGAAGAACCTTGTGGTATTTAATCTTGTGTGTCTGATTCCACTGACCGCTGTAGCCTCAGTGTGTCCGTTTCTTCCAGATACTCAAGCGCACCCTTCTTGTTGACTAGGACTCCACTGTGAATAGACACATTTCTTTTATTTCAGAATTAGTGCTTCATATAGATTTTCACAAGTCCTAACTTTAAGGATGGCACTTCTAGTCACTTTTTGGAGACAGAGGTCAGGCCCAGGGGGCCACAGCCTCATGGAGCCACCAGATTTTGGGGACATACAGATTGAGCCCTGGTGGGTGCACAGCCTTAAGTCAGGACATCCTGCTCACAGCTGGGGGGGAGGCCTGGTGTTTGGAGGTGATGTGTGTGGAGGACAGCCAGGGACAGGTGCCAGACAGCGCACACTGATGGTCTGAAGAAACTGTGATGTTGTACGACGAGGCCCAGGTATTTTGAGAAAGGTGGACCAGGCGTCACATGGGGCTCCAGTTGTGGCTTTCAGTGGGGTGGTCAGTCGCTCAGGTGGGAATTTGGACTTGAGATTTTCCTGCCTCAGCCTCCTACAGTGCTATGCTAAAGTTCCAGGTCTGTGACACTACTAGGCGCACGTGGGATTTGGCCAAAGGAGGGAAGAAATCTACGTTCTCTCCAGGGGCCATTCTGGATTCTGGGTTGGAAATGGCCCCAGGGGCAGAGGATAAGTGTGCCAGAGACCTTGTCAGAGTCCCAAGGGAGTTCTTCTGGGGAACCAGACAGACAGTGTCATGTGCTGTGCTCTGCCGGGAACAGTGGAGTGGCCAAGTGACTGCGTTCTGTATATATCTTCAAAATAAAGCTGGTAAAGTGCCTGGATAGCTGGACATGGCTGTGCATACCTGTAATCCCAGCGCTCTGGGAGGTTGAGGTGGGAGGATCGCAGCTTGGCCAGATCCTAGTTACTTAGCAAGATCTTTAAAAACAAAACAAAACAGCTGGGTCTGTAGCTCAGGGAGTTGCCTGAACCCAACACTGGGGAGAAATAACCCAATAAAAAGCAAAACCCCAGTGCCAGGTCAGAGTGGTTGTGGGCAAGAGATGTAAGGGAAAGTCTGATGCCAGCTCCAGGGTCAGACTGTCACTGTGAGGAGCTGTGCCTGATGAGGCTGGGTACGGAGAGCTCGGAGGCAGAGCTGGAGAAGAACTCTGCTCTGGGCTACAGCCAGGGTGAGAGGTGGCAGAGGAGGGGAGTCGGACTGAGGTCCCGGAGAGGCGGGGTGAGGCCGGCAGCGGGCAGCGTGGGTGTGAGGGCACAGCTGCTCAGTGCAGCTTTGCCGCCCAAGAGGTCGCCAGGGTCCCGAGAGAGCCCTGCCATCGCTGGGGACCTGCTGTGGGGCGTTGCTGTGCCAGGAGCCCAGCCAGTGTGTGTGGGGTGCTCTCTCCTCTGGGGCAGTGGAGCATGGGGTGTGAAGGAGCTATTCACAGCAGGGCCAGGCTGGGCGGACGCAGCTGAGCGCAGGTCAGAGTGAGCAGGATGCCGCCAGGGTCCTCATGTACCTGTGCTACCCATTGGCCGTTGAGGTGGCCACGGGTGGTCTAGGGCTCGGCCCTGTGGAGCTGGCGTTGAAGCTGTGTGTCCCAGAGTTGTGTCCCTGACTTCAGGGCTCGTGGTGCAGGGCCGGTGCCCACCCAGCCAAGAGTCTGGGACGCATGGAGCCCACATTCCTCCTGTGCTGCCCACGGTCCCCTGACCCGACCGGGCCCTTCTTTTGGAAATCTGTCCCAGGAGATCCAAGAGCTGTGAAATGGCTTCGTAATCCCGAAAACTCCTGTGAAAGGGGCCGCACCACAGCAAATAGCATTCCACAGCAAGAAGATATTTTTAAATATTTAGGGTTAGAATAAAACAGCATTTTTTGGGTGTAAACACCCTCAATTCTGCTTCTGAGGTTAATCAGAGAGAGATTTTTGATATTTTCCTCCCTAAGTGCCGAGTGTCACTGGCTCTGTGTTTCGTGTGATGTGGCCTCGGAAGAGCTGGGTTCCAAGGGCTGATCCACCACTGCTTCTGTCGGCCAAGGTCGTTTGAGAACCGCAGAGGGCGGGAGTCAGTCAGCCGCACTCAGCAGGTCCCAGGAGGCTCCAGGCGTCTGCCCTGTATCTGGCTCCGGCCCTTTGGTGTGCGGTCTGCACCGTGCAGGTGGAGCACTGGCACCCAAGGCCAGGGCAACCTGAGGGCCAGGCTGTTCCAGGAGACACGGCCAGTGGCCTTCAGCTTTACCAGTGCATTTGCCTTGAGCGATGTCCACTAGCTCCAGACAGACTCCAGGCAGTTGAGGGCTGGCGAAACACACAGCTGCTGGCTGCTGGAGGGTGAGCCCCTCTCCCCTGAGACCTTGAGCTTGCTGCAGGGGAGGAGAGGCTGGGGATGGCTCAGAGCAAGGTGCTGGGAGTCTGGCCTCTGAGTGGAGCTGGAGCCAGAGGCCTGGACTCTACGCGGCTGGTGGTGAGCTTATCATGAGCTGCTGCGAGAACCAGGAAGAGAGGCTGGAAGAGGACAGAGAGACCTAGAAGGAGACAGAATACATTTCTCCTGATCTCAGAAATACAGTTTTGTTCTTGTTCTCCAAAGGCTGACAAAGCTTCCTGGAGATGCACACATTTACCAGAGACACAGAGCGGCCCTCACAACTTGATAGAACTGCTAACTTTAGCTCTATTTAAATTGCTTCATTAAATATTAATGAGGAAACGGTTAGTGTTTTGGCCTTGCGGTTTGTTACCAAATGCATCACATGATTCGGGTACCTCAAGGTTATTTTTATCTTGACTCGAGTGTGTGATCTGGATTCTACAATATGAATTTCACAGTGTTTGGAGGAGCACATCTCTCTGTACGATAAAATGTATGTGCATATCCAAGAGCATTTATCTGAATTTGAAATTTAGGCACAGCCTTCACTGGTAGAAAGTAGTTCTGGTTGGTCTGTTGGGTTTGACTGAGAAAGTCCCTTTTGTTGCCTAGATTATTAGAATCTGCAAATAACACTTTCAGATCTGTACTTGAACCATTTTTATAACAAAGGCACATGTTAGAATTTCTCTTTCCAAGCTCCTGAGACTCTTGACTTAAAGAAGGTACTTCTCAGAGAACAAGTAATGAGCGTAACTATTTATAAAGTCTTCCTACAACCTTTTGAAGTGTTTCCCAGAAATTGGTCCTGAATGACTAAAGTCTTGGTATTAAATTCTCGTGCATATCTAGTGGTTTCCAAAAGTTTTCTTCTGTGGGAAGATTTGCAGAGGAGATTGTCAGCTGGGCGCTAAAATTAGTATCTATTTGTTATTCTGGGACTTTGGGCTTCTATGTGGAAGAAGTTCAGAGTTGACTTTCTTTTTACAGTACATCATCGGTTCCAGCAATATAGTTATATGAAAAGGTAGCATATCATTATATCTAAAAAAAGAAAGAATGATTTTCAATTAGATCTTATTATAAATGTCACTAACATTTACCTATTAGGTACCAAAACTTCAGAGAAGAACCCAAATTATTTTAAATTTTTGAGTTAATTCTCTTTAAAATTTTTACCAGTGCGTGTTTACAGTACACAAAGATGGAATTCACTGTGGAAAATCCTACCTGCACCGAAGGGTTCTCAACTCTCTTTTACCCCTCTGCCATCCAGCCCCCTTTCCGGTTTATTGGCAGCACCAGATTCATTATTTATCTGCTACATCTTTTTTCTCAGTAGAGTGAAAAGAAAGTGTTGTGCTATTCCTTAGTTATAATAAAACTGTACCTTTTAGGTCTAAGAAGTAGACATCAGTTTTCTTACATTTGTGTTGTTTTGATCAATTGTATAATATAATAATTATAATAGTACTTGTTACGTTCAGAGCTATATAGCAACAATTTAAAAAATTAATAAAATATTCTTTGTAATTTTGAAAACAAAAAACTTCCAGTAATGAAATATAGACAAAAAAATCAGGTGATACTATGGGGAGTTAAAACACGTGTTAGTAGGGTAAGAATGCAAATAAGGTTTTATAGAAATAAAGGCTTTCATAAACTTTCTGTCAGAGAAAAGTTCATGCATATGAAATAGAAGCGACATGCCGGAATTAACCTTCTTTTCAACTGTGATTGATTTATTTATAAAAAGGCATGTTTTCAGTATGCCAGGAGATTTTTTTAACTGTATATTTGAAATTCATATGGTAGGCAAGCACTGTACACAGAACTATACCCTGAGCTTTAAATTCTTGTAAGTACGGTTTGCTATAGAGTGTACAAATGGACTGTATATTTCTTTAGATTTATTTTAAGGTGTACTTAAGCCAAAAAAAAAAAAAAAATAGAAAAGAAAAAACAACCCAGGAAAGCCCTGGCTTCAGGCCACATAGGGTTGCCATGGCGTAGTGGAGGTGGAAATCAGGGCCAGGGCCCCTCCCTGCCAGTCAGCTTGGGGACCTGTTGTCCTTTTCTTCACTGTCAAACAGGACTTAGTGAGAATCAGGCATGTTGAAGGATGAGACGTTGATTCCTAAGGTAAAACTTACACCGAAATATTTGTTGCTCAAATATTAATTATGGCCTCAGGTGATCCATTTTCTGTTACCATAGCAACATGTCCTGACCTGGTAATTTACAAAACTAGAGCTGTCTTTAGGTCATGGAACTGGGAGCTGGGAAGTCCTGGGCTATGCTGAACCGCTGTCCATCCTAACACACAGGAGAACTGGGGATTCCACTTCATTTGACTGCTAAGGCTTCAATGGGCCCCGAATAACCTCCTCATACCCATCACTGCCAAGCTCTGCCCAGATACCACTGGCATCGCATCTTGGGCAGAAGTTCGTGGCATGTGGCCTTTTAGAAGGCACATTTACACTATGAGTGTCCAACTAAGGATGAATAGCCAGTGAGATGTCCTGAAGCCTCCTGGGGTGAGGGAGGCTAAGGGAAGTTGGTGTGTAGCAGCGCCCCTCCTTAAAGCCTTAGGGGTGCAGGCCAGCATCAGACAGCACTGTTCAGCTGCAGGGTGGGCCAGCACTCAGACATGCACATTTGTCTCTGAAGGAGAATATTCTGGTGACGATGTGAGCTGCAGGAATCTGGGGTGCAGCTAAGGAATGTCCCCATCGTAGCATTGCAGCCAGATTGACCTTATTCTCCAGGCCCTTCAAGGCATGCAGACTCAGTCATTGTCCAAAAGCCTAGGGCCACGAGGACAACTCATGGGTTCCTGCTGAAGGCTGTCACGTCTGCCTCCCTTGATGTTCATGAATAACATCCACACGTTTCTCCATTTTCATTTGGTCTTGTGGGGTATGGAGCCCCATCTTCATTGAGCCAGCAAAGGCCAAAGGAGGCTCATTGAGGACAGTGCAGCTGGTCGTGGGGCTGAGGCCAGCCCTGGACACCCAGACTGCAACCCTAGGATGACCTTGGGCCTGATAATGGCTCAGAGGACCAGGAAAGCAGAGAGGCTTAGGGAATCTTGGAGACTGTGTGGCTTTAGAGTAGAAATGGTTTGGGATTGGAAGACTGTGCAGACCCAGGGTGGATGTGTGTGTTGTTTGGAGAACCTCCCTGTGTGGTGTCACTTGGTGCTTCAGGAGCAGTCTCCATCCACAGCAGTGACTTGGCCTCTTTAGGGGGTGCCCATGTTGAGAACAGATGGGTGGCTTTACAGAGCCCGGACGCTGCATGAGCTCCAGGGCTGGGTGAGCTCTGTGGAGGCAGAGAGAGGCAATAGGCTCTGGCGTCATCTCTGGAGACGTTGTCCCTGCGAAGTGATGATGCAGCTCTGCAGAGCTCGGGTCGGGGGTGGATATGTGCTTGTCAGGAGGCCGCCAGGCCACACCCCAGTGCCACCTGGGTGCTTCCTGCCTAACACAAGTCCAGCACAGTGGTCCAGGCTGAGGGCAGGCCATGGCACTGTAGCTCCGTCACCAGTATGCTCCAAAGGAAAGTAAAGTACAGGTCGAGATTTTGAAAAACTAGAAGGAAGAGCCTGTCATGGTGAACTTGCCACAGCATACAAGAGCCAGACGTAAAGATTGATAAGAAGTGAGGCGTCGTCTGCCGTCTGTGTCTGTGGGTTCACCCAACCACACATCAAACATACTTGAAAATAATTATATCTCTACTGAAGATTCTGATGCTTTCTTGTCACTATTCCTTAAAGGATACAGTGATAACTGCTGATTTGGTGTTTACATTCTGTTGGTTATGACAAGAACCTGGAGCTGATGTGAAGTGTATGGCAGGAGGTGATGAGGTTCCATGCAGATTTAGTGCATCGATAGGAGGGAGCTGAGATTCTGCCGTGGTCCTTGGTGTCTCCTGTGGATGCCGAGGGGATTAAGGAACTTCCTTTAGGCTGCAGCATAAATTCCAAGTCCTGGAGTGGGGCAGTCCTGTGGTGCGGGCGTTGGAGGGTGGCCTCCCTCCCTGTCCAGAGAGCTGTGGAGACAGACCTGGCTTCTTCAGCCAGAACTGTGCGCTGGCTAGGGTGGTGGGAGAGAGGTGTGGACACTTTCCGAGCTTCTCTTCTGGAGCCTTGAACTTATTAGGACCCGCCACGCTATGCTTCCTTTATAGTCTCTGCTGATCAATTAACGTGGATTTTTGAATCCACTCAGAGTCTTTGTTTCTCAACATAACTTTTGTACTTGAGTCCCAGCAGTTTTCCAGTGCGTGATGCAGTTAGGTACTCAAGACTACTTACTGTCTAGTTTTTGATTAAATGCATGAAAGAGCAAACTCACGAAGATGAATCACAAGGAGGAGGATAGGTAAACACCAGCTTTCACGTAGATCTGAAACACCCCCAGTCCCTGGGGTGTGGAAGGTGGTTGCATCGTGAGGCGCTCTGCCCACAGGGGGACTCACCCAGGAGGGTTCATAGCTGAATGTGCTGAGAGGGACACTGGCTGGAGGAGTCCCTGGGGTGTGACCCGGAAGGGTGCGTCTTGTTCCAGCTCCTGCCCCTTCTCTGCTCCCTCCCCCGTACATAGAATAACTTTCACTAGGCCCTTCTGCCATGATGCTTCCACTTGGAGCAGCCGACTGTGGACCAAACCTTCTAAACCATGAGCCAAAATAAACTTCTCCTGTAAAAGCTGTGGGCACCAGGTATGTGCAGTGAGGAGAGAGTGCATGAGACCAAGTGCTGGGTTGTGTACCTAGGAGATTTCACGTGTGCAACTCAAGAGCTCGGATACCCAGAACCCTCAACACTGTTGCATGGATGTATGTCTCTTTTAGCGTTTTTGCAGCCCAGAAGTCCCACTGCACCCTGAGCTCCCTACCAGTCTTTCCTCACCATTTTAGGCTGTCTCTGCGGTTAAACTGTAATGTTTCAGTCTCAGAGACTGTCGTAGTGTGCGTGACCGTGTTGTTCTGTACTGTGGTCATGATCTGGTCACACCATGTGTGTTTGTCTTCGTTCAGATGTGATACACATGTTAACACGGGATTCATGCCTTCTCCTGTCAGGGGCTTTGGGGCACTTTCGGTCTCGGCCGTCACAGAGCAGCTGCTGTACCGCCCTGGCCCACACGTGCACTTGCGTCGTGGAGCTGCTGAGCCAAAGGAAGGTGGGGAGGCACCGAGGCCAGCTCCGGGGCGTGGTCAGTCACTCTGTTCATCCTTTAAGTCACGCTTTGTTATCCCCACGGTGACATTAGTGGCTTCTTAATTTTTGTCAAATTGACACTAAAGTGAATTTAAAATAGCCATAATGTCCTGCCTCTTCTCACGTGTTTAACAGCAATTTGCTTTGCCTCTTGTAAAATGACTACAGTATTTGTGCCTCTGGCCTAGTTTGCCATTGGATTGTATTTTTCTCATTGATTTGAAAGCATTCTTCATATATTCTACAGGCTATTGTTAGTTTCCTGTGCTAAAAATACAACCTCCCAGTTCCTGTCATTTCTTTTCCTATTGTGTAAAATGTCTTTTTAAGGACTTTTGGACAGTTAAGACCTTACATTCAAGACAGTCTTCCATATCCTGAGGTTATGAATTGCTTGCTTCTAATAGTTTTTAAATGACTTAGAATTACTTTTTCTGTGTGATTAGGAGTCTGATACAGTTTTTATCCAGAGGGAAAAAATGCCATTTATCGAATAGTTCTTTTTTGTTGTTCCTTTGGTCTGAAGTACCACTCTCTCTGGTCCAGTTTCCACATATCCTGGTATTTGTTTGGTCATCTTTCGGTTAATTCTCCCCTCTCCAGTCAGTGCCGTTTATTCTCAGTCCGCCAAGCCTTGAACAAGCCTTCATATTTGTTTCTTCCCAGCAGGGAGCGCTTCTCGTCACCACTGTTTGCCTTCCTCTTCTGTGAAGGTGCAGGACCCGCTTTCCAGTGACAGCTATGCACCAAAGGCAGCAAACCCATCCTGAAAATGAGCATGTGTTGCATTCAGTCTGGAGGCCAGTTATATTATCCGGGACGTTGAGCCTTTTTTGTTCATGAACATTGTGTATGTGTATCCATATGATTATGTCTTATTTTTTCTACTAAAGTTTTCTCTTTCTCTTGTCCCTCTTCATCTTGTAAAGAACTTGTAGAATTCATTCCTGGTTATCTTTGTTGCTTGATACCTTTGGAAATGCTGTACTACTAGAATGTACAAATGCAGTTGACTTTGTATATGGATAATGCATCTAGTATTAGTAAGTCTTCAGTATTCTCAATATTTTTGTATATGTATAGAGGTCCCCCTATATAAAAAGCCATTGTGAGTAAAGACAAATATATTCCTTTTCAGTTCTCACTGTATCTTGCTTCCTGCTGTGTACGGAGTATACGTGGGCCCTGTAAGGCTGTGTTGAATGAAAACATTAGAAGATATTTCCCTGAGCCTGGCTTTATAAAGTATATTCCAATTTCATCAAGACTATTTGCTGTCACATTTTCTGAACTTCTTTTTATTTCCCTCACGACTCTGCTCTGCAGAGTTCTGGTCTGTTTTTGTTGTGGCTGCCTGTTGCTGATTACCAGAGGCTTGGCTCCTGTGTCAGGAGTACTGTTCAGCTCCGGGGTTTTCTCACACGCTTCCTGCTGCTCCGGAGCCGACTTCTCCGCGCGCCCTGGCAGAGCTGCATGTTAAAACACACACTCGCCGCACATCTGGATTCTGTTTGCTCATAATTTGTTTTCAATTTTTTCTTCTTCACTCATGAGAGACTTTGGCTCTTTTTTTTTTCTTTCTTTAACTGCTTTTGTCTGATTCAAGGGAATTTCTCTTCCTTTCCCTTATCTCCTCTCTTCCTCTTCCTTCTCTTTGTACTTGTCTATACAAACAAAGAAGAAAACAGATAAGGAGTAGGGAGAAGTTTAAATACATCCCAAATTACGTATTCCTTTGTTTTAAAAAATTGCAATGGA
>PVIR01008438.1:0-16907 GCA_004026965.1 Petromus typicus
CAAAACAAAACAAAACAAAAAAACAAAAAAACTTGGGCCCCTACACTTGTAAGGCGGGTATCAGAACCAGTGAACTAAATCCCCAGCCCCTAAAATTATTTTAAATGTTTGTTATAACTACACCTTTGACCTGGAAATCTGGCTCAGTGATAGAGCAGTTACCTCATATAGGCAAGGCCCTGGGTTCAGTTTCCAGTACCACTCCACTCAGCCCTAGGGAATCTGAAGTCTTAGAGCTATGTCTATGAAAAAGGTATTTAAAAAAAAAAATCTTGGGCCGGGGATTTAGCTTAGTGGTTCGGGCGCCTGTCTTGCAAGCATAAGGACCCGGGTTCAATCCCCCTGTAACCACATACCATACTGGGTGTGGAGACTCACGCGCAGCAGCAACCAGTACCACATACCACAGTGCCGGGCGTGGTGGCTCACGCCTGTCATCCCAGCACTCGGGAGGCAGAGGCAGGAGGATTGCTGTGATGTGAGTTTGGGGCTGAGCTCAGGGCCAGCCTGAACTACAAAGCGAGATCCTGTCTCAAAAAAAAAAAATCTCTTGGGCCGGGGAGTTAGCTCAGTGGTTCCGGCGCCTGTCTTGCAAGCGCAAGGACCCAGGTTCGATTCCCCGGTAACCACATAACAATACTGGGTGTGGAGACCCACACCCAGCAGCAACCAGTACCACATACCACAGTGCCGGGCGTGGTGGCTCACGCCTGTGGTCCCAGCACTCGGGAGGCAGAGGCAGGAGGATTGTGATGTGAGTTTGAGGCTGGGCTCAGGGCCAGCCTGAACCACAAAGTGAGACCCTGTCTCAAAAAAAAAAAAAAAATCTCTCTGTACAGGCTTTTGCTATTCAACCTCTGTTTATAATAGGTTGTAATTAAGTGTGTATTAATAAGTTTAAAATATATCCCGGGCCAGGGATTTAGCTCATTGGTTTCAGCATCTGCCTGGCAAGCACAAGGTCCCAAGTATGACCACATACCACAGTGCTAGGTTTGCTGGCTCACTCCTGTAATCTCAGCACTTAGGAGGCAGAGGCAGGAGGATTGCTGTGAGTTTGAAGCTCACCTGGGTCTACATAGTGAGTTTAGGGCCAGCTTGAACTACAAAGCAAGACCCTTTCTCAAAAAACTAAAAAAAAAAAATAATAATAATAAAATAGAATATAGCCCAAAACGTGTCTATAATATTTTAAATAAATTTTCTTTCTTTTAATGCAGGGATACGCCTACATCAGCCGGACCAAACTCTTTCAATAAAGGAAAGCATGGGTTTTCTGATAACCAGAAGCTATGGGAACGAAATATAAAATCTCATCTTGGAAATGTCCATGACCAAGACAATTAAATGATGTGTTTTGAATTGGGGTGTGGGGTGGGTGTAAAGTTGAAAGGAACAGTTTCCTTTTTTAAAGAATGGTATAAGACTATCTTTGGAGCCGCTTTTTCTTTTTCATTTCTTTTTTTTAAGATTGAGTGGTACACTAATAAGTGAGAGTTTGAAATTAGAGGTAATTTATGTTTTATATACAGATTTCAAGACATTTGCTAATTTTGTAGTTTCATGTGATTAGTTTCCAAAGGTTACAGATAATCAGAAGTGGTACCTTTCTAAGAATTACATATTTTTTTAGACACAACTATTAGCACATTAAGAGGGAAGCAAAAAATTACTGTGTATTTAAAACTGTAAGCAGTTACTCCTAAATTTACTCCCTCATTACCTAAACTGTCTGGCTCCCAGGAACAGCCTTATATAGAAAGGGGGAGTATTGCTTTGAAAGGAAAATATTGCTGAACTATTGACTGAAAGTAAATTTAGATAAAATAAGACTTTTTTTTCCTTATGGGCATTTGTTTTATTATCATATACTAGGTATTGCATTGCTATCAATAGATACAGATGCTTAGCTCTTTTACAAAAAATTTTTTTTAAATTTTTACGTGAAGTATCGAGTATTTGAAATAGCCCATTTCACCTTAAGGTTTTTGTCTACCTTCATTAGTCTTCAAAGAACAGCCATTTGCTACCAAAGTAAATCAGTATTTTGAATGTGCTTCTCTTGGTTTTTGTTTATTAGTTCCTGTAAGCATTTCCACCAGAACTTGAGGCAAATCACAAGGAAGCTGTTTCTTTTAAAATACAAACCACCACCAAAAATTTAAATGTATATACTGCTTAAGTATTTGGCTGGCTTTTATTTTTTAAAAGATATAAACACCAAAAAAAGAAAAAAATTTAACATTGTACGAAGATGGAAAACAGTAAGATGCATTTTGTGTAACTCTACACATTTATGTTATAAGTTGTTAAATCCATTGAATTGAACTCACTACAGGATTTACTAGAACAATTACATGGTTTATTTTAAATGTGTACATACCGTCCAGGGGCCTCTCAAAAGCATCTTGTCGGTACTGAAAGTAAAAGGAAAGAAAATGCATCTTCAAACACATTTTATGGAATTGTTCATCACATATATTGTTAGATTTGTGTATTGTAGCGTGTTTTTTATTTTTGTATTGTATATGGACTTTTTAAATGTGGCAGTTAAATGAGTCTTTGAAAGCATAGTCACAAAAGAAAAATGATAGAATGATTTACTTCAGAGTTCCTACAATGTTAAATTTGGAGGCAGCTTCAGACTATTTTATTGGTGGTAGTTACTTGCTGATCTTTTTAAATAGGTAACTCCAGAGAAGAAATTTCTGCATATGCCTAATAAGTTGTTCTTTTACATTAAAGTTTAGATTAAGCCCCAAGTAAAACAATGGAAATGTATATAGAACTATTAGTTCTTACATGATTTAATTATATCGAGATACATGAATCTAACTTTAACTTACTTTTATGTGGCAAACTGTTCATTTTTGTCCATTTTACTGTTTGTTAAAATAACATCCCTCTCCTACATACTGTTTTCTTGACCCAAATGAAATACTAATCTAAGGTCAAGATGAGGAGAGAGAAACGACTGAGATGAATGTCTTTACTAAAATAACCAATAAATTTTGTCAAACTCAATAGTGTTCTGATTTTCTATTCTACTTAATTACTGCTCAGTGTTTTTTTAACAGAGAAGTTGAAACAAATGAAGTGTTGTTGGTCTTGCCCAGATTGTTGGCTAACGGAAAATTTAAAACTCCTAGTTAGTAGAGTTAACCTAACATAGCACATGTAGTTCATATAATTGGAATAGCTTCACTACAGATCCTTTCCCACTGACAAAAGGATTGTCTAACTTGTGCTTTGGAAATCCTGCTGAAGCATACCCTTGAAAATTATTAAGGATTAGAAAATTCTTTCACTAGTGTCTGTCAGTCCTATATGTAAAATCATGACCATAAATGTTTTTTTTTTAATCGTGCTTTTCAGTGGTTTCCTTATTTGAAGAGTTCTCTCTGCATTTTTGTTCTTCTTGTTCTTCACAGATTAAATATCCCCACTCACCCTGATCACTTACTTCATTGTACATACATACATACATACATCGATTCATTCAAATATGTATTTAGATACAGGGTCTCACTTTGTACTTCAAACTGGCCCCAAACTTACTATTTAGCCCAGGCCAGCATCAAACTCAGCAATCCTCTTGCCTCTGCTTCTGGAGTGCTGAGCTTATAGGCATGAGCCATCATGCCCGGCACTGTGGTTATCTGGATTACCAGGGACTGAACTCAGGATGTTGTGTGTGCCAGGCAGATGCTGGAACCACTGAGCTAAATCCCCAGCCCTGTACCTTTATTTTTTATCACTTTTTATTGGTATATTTTAGAAGTATGTAACATTCATCATAGGGAATTTGCACCTCTCATGAGATGCATCTTTTCTTTTTTTCCCATTCCCTTCTACTTCAGTCTTTCCTCCCCTCCACACATACATATTTGTAGTCATTTTTTTTTACCTTCTTGTCTGTTCTATGCATTCATGTATAATGCAGGTGTCCAATATTCATTTCTTGGTTACTCTGAATTCTGAGACCTTATGGTTAGAGCAGCCCATTTCTAATTACAAGACTATGTCAGGTATTTCCTTTTTAGAATATATAGTATTAAATCTGGGCTTAGTGGAAAGGTTGCACTCTCAAAGCTGTATCTAGAGTTTTTCATAACTCAGTTTGACTACAAATGAAGCTCAGAATTTCAAGTATTATATCAAAGTTGGGTTGGTACACCAATGGAGAGATTGTTCAAGATATTCCTGGGTAAGTGAAGATACTGATTTTTGATTGAGACTTTATCAGGGATGGTGCTGGTTTGATTTTTTTATTTTAGACAGTCTTGCTTTGTAGTTCAGGCTGACTCTGAACTCACTTTGTAACAAGGCTGGCCTCAAACTCACAGCAGTCCTCCTGCCTCTGTCTCCTGTGTGCTGGGATTACAGGCATGAGCCACCATGCCTGGCCTTGTGGTATGTGGTACGAGGAATCGAACTCAGGGCCTTGTGTTTGCCAGGCAAATGCCAGAACCACTAAGTTAAATCCCTGGCCTCTTAATGTTATTTTCATGACATTTAAAAATATAGGCCAGTTTGTAAGAAATTTCTCAATTTGAAGTATGCCTAGTACTTATTAAATTCAGTATGTGGGTTTTTGTTTTTGGCAAAAACACACAACTGATGGTACATAATGGCAGTTTGAATTTGTTCTGTTAATAGTAAAGTCTGTTTTTGTTTTGGCAGTGCTGGGGATAGGACCCTTATGCGTGGTTGAGTAAGTGCTGCACCACTGAGCACATCCCAACTGTACTGGTAATAATTAACTTTGAGTTCGGTGCTCTCTGATGTTTGTCACATTTCTCCACTATGAAACATTTTCCCTTTCTATCATCTGAGACTTATGTTGAGACTGTTTACTATTGCTCCTCCCTTTTGCCTACTAATTAGTGGACATTTGTATTTCTTCTCTGAGACAATTATTAGTATGATGTTTGCCCAGTGATTTTATATTTCAATCATTCCATTTTTATTAATTGAAATTCTCCTACCCAGGCACTGACTAGGCCAAACTCTGCTAAACTTCCAAGCTCAGACAAGATCAGATGAGTTTGGTGCCATGGCCTTAGACTATTAATCGAAATTCTAATGGTGTTTCCTTTCCTGTTATTTCACTGATAGTTGACCCTCATATTTTTACATTATTCAGTATTATAACCTGTTACTTCGGTTATTGTCTACAGATGTGCCCAGTTGGCCTGGGGCCATGCCCCATCCCACCCCATTTGTCTTAATAGTTCCTTCCTTTCTGGCCCTACTAAATGTCCTAGGCTTATCTTGCACTGAGCCTTGCAATCAGGGATTTCTCCAAGTATCTATGCCTCCTTTAATTGTTTTTCAGTATGAGGACTGAATCTCTCAGCCTGAACTATGTCCCCAGCCCTTTATTCTGTTTTCTGAGACTTGGTCTTATTAAAGCACTTAAGTTGCCCAGGTTGAACTTGAACTTGCAGTTTTCTTGGCTCTTAGAAAAAAAATAGTATTTAGAGATAATGGATCATACCTATAATCTTAGTATTCAAGAGGCTGAGGCAGAAGGATTGCTGAGTTTGAAGCCAGCCTGGGTTACATAGTGAGTTCAAGGCCAGCCTGAACCACATAGACCCTGTCCCAACCTGGAAAAAAGGTGTATTGATATACTCATTGGTACTAAGGTGACATTGCTTCTGGCCTGTTTACAGAGGTAGGGAAAGGATGTATACATCTATTTAGCTTGTGTATGTATATGAATATTCAGTACTAGTCCAATATCAGAGTTCATCCTAATTTTTGTTTCTTGAGTTTTCTACAACAATGAAAAGTCTCCCTTCACCAGTATGTTCACTTAATTCTAGATTATATAGTTTCAGAATTGTCAATCCAGCTTTTCTCTCTGAAAAACTATTTAACCAGAGTAGTGTTTATATAATTTGTCTTTACTCTTAGACCACACCTTGTCTGATTTTGCAAAGTCACACAAATTCCATTAATATGGTTGTTTCTCTGTAGTAGAGCAGTTGACTTTTTTTTGATAATGAGCTCTCAGGGGTAGGGTGTAGCTTAGTGGCAGAAAGGTCATGGCTGCAACTCCCTCGCACCTCACAATAAACAGCAAATAAAACACAAGATGAGCAATGGGTACCTGTCTGTCTTTGTTAATTTTCTTGGTATATGAAATACCACCACAGTTCTGTAAAGAATTACATAAAATTTTTGCTTATCCTTTTCTAGTCTGTTTCTTTGGTCCTTTTTTATTTATTTATTTATTTATTTTTAGGTTTTTTGAGACAGGGTCTCACTTTGAGGTTCAGGCTGTCCCTGACTGAGCTCAGCCTCAAACTCACATCACAGCAATCCTCCTGCCTCTGCCTCCCAAGTGCTGGGATTACAGGCGCGAGCCACCACGCCCGGCACTGTGGTATGTGTACTACTGCTTGCTGCTGGGGTGAGTCTCTACACCCAGTATTGTATGTGGTTAATGAGGATTGAACCCGGATCCTTGCACTTGCAAGACTGGTGCCAGAACCACTGAGCTAAATCCCAGGCCCATCTCTGGTCCTTTTTTAAAAAAATTTTTTTGGGGCTGGGGATATAGCTCAGCAGTTCCGGTGCCTGTCTTGCAAGCACAAGGACCCCGGCTCGATCCCGGGTAACCACGTAACAATACTGGGTGTGGAGACTAACCCCAGCAGCAATCAGTAGTACCACATACCACAGTGCCGGGTGTGGTGGCTCACGCCTGTAATCCCAGCACTTGGGAGGCAGAGGCAGGAGGATTGCTGTGATGTGAGTTTGAGGCTGAGCTCAGGGCCAGCCTCAACCACAAAGTGAGACCCTGTCTCAAAAAAACCTTAAAAAAAAATATATATATATTTTTTTGGTGCTGGGGATCAAACTTGGGTCCTTGTGTTTGTAAGGCAGGCACCAGAACCACTGAGCTAAAAGCCCAGCCTTGCCCTTTCTTTTAGACAGGATTTCACTGCATAGTCCAGGCTGGACTCAAAATTGTGCCTCAGCTTCCCTGTGTGCCACCACACCCAGCTTTCTTTCTATTTTAATCATTTTTTTTAAAATTACCTTTATTGGGCCGGTGCCTGTCTTGCAAGCGCAATTACCCGGGTTGATCCCCGGTAACCACATAACAATACTGGGCATGGAGACTCTCCCCAGCAGCAACCAGTACCACATACCACAGTGCCGGGTGTGGTGGCTCACGCCTGTAATCCCAGCATTCCACTCGGGAGGCAGAGGCAGGAGGATTGCTGTGATGTGAGTTGGAGGCTGAGCTCAGGCCCAGCCTGAACCACAAAGCGAGATCCTGTCTTAAAAAACCTTAAAAAAAAAAAATCTTTATTGGTACATTATGAATACACATCACAATTGCATTCAACACTAAGAGTTTGTACCAGAATATGACATGACTTCTCTATTTTAATCATTTTTGCACGTCTCCCAGAAGTAACCTATCCTTTTTGCATAAATTATCCTTTTTACTCACATGAAAGATACCATACTATAGTTTTTCAGAGTATATTTTTCTTCAGTATTAGTTGTCTTTTGGCTTTATGCTGGGGCTTTCGTTTTTTTTTTTTTGGAGACAGGGTCTCATTGTAGTTCAGGCTGGTCCTGAATTCAGCAGTCCTCGTGTCTCGGCCTCCTGATTGCTGGGATTATAGGTATGATCCACTATGCCTGGCATCGTGGTATGTTGTTGTCAGTGCATTGTGGTATGTGGTTATCAGTGCCCGGCTTAATAGGCATGAGTCGCCACACCCAGCATTACAGTATGTGGTTACAGGGGATCAAATTTGGGACTTTGAGCTTGCCAGGCAGACACTGGAATCATTGAGCTAAATCCGTGGCCCTGATTATGCTGTTTTGCAATATGAAAATCTTGTTTTTTTATGTAATAAGAGCTTATTAATCTTACTGGCTTTTTACTTCATTTCTTTTGAGACAGGATATAATTCAAGCTGGCCTTGACTCACTATGTAGCCCAGGCTTGAATTTGTGGTGATTCTCCTGCCTCAGCCTCCCAAGTGCTGAGATTATGGGCCAGCACCAGATTATATTAATAATTATAGAATTTACATATTCTGTGTGTGTGTGTGTGTGTGTGTGCGTGCCAGAGACTGAACTCTGGCCCTTACGCTTCCAATGTAGGTGCAGTACCACTTGAGCTAAATCCCTGGCTAGAATTTACATATTCTGAAGTTAAAGACTCACTCATGTAAATTTCCTGGCTTTTGTTTCATTTTCACAATTTACATAAATGGCTGATCCACTTTTAGTACATTCCTAAACATTTTGAAACAGGGATCTAATTATAGTTAGCTGATAAGTCTCAGTAATTTAGAGCATCTGCTTTTGTCTGGACTGTTTTAAATTTTTTCTTATATAGGTTTTACATTTGCTTAACAAGTTTTTTCCAAAGTACTTAAGCTTCACTGCTGAAATAAGGTTTTCTTTACCAGTATGTGCTGATCATTCTTTTTCTAAATCTGAACAGTCTCTGTATGTTGCTACCTTAATTTTTGTTGCATTCACTGATGCTTTAGACTTCAGCCACATACACTGGGAAACAAGGATGTTTGCTGGTCTTAGGCTGAGCTCCTTGTGGGCCAAAGCCTCAGAACAATGGGATTTCCTTAAACTGTCAGTGATGGTGAACCTTTTAGAGCTTTCAATAAAAACAGCTGCCTGCCACACACGGTATAGATTTGCCATCACTAATTTTTAGTTGTTTGAGAAGCCAGAGGCTGAGAAACTAATACCAGATCAGGGCTAGGCATAGTAGCCCATGCTTATAATCCTAGTCCTTGGGAGGATGAGGCAGGAGGATCACCAAGAATTCGAGGCCACCTTGGACTACATATAAAAACTCGTCTCAAAAAAATTAAACAGAAACAAAACAAATCCAAAACCACCACCACCAGAATGGGTAATTTGTGAACCACAATTATTTTCTTGTTCTAAAGGGGAGATGTCCAAGATCAAGAAAAAGCAGGCTTGGTATTTGGTAAGGACTGCTGTCTACATTCCAGACAGCATCTTGCTTCATTCTCAGGGTGGTAGGCAGAAGGGCCCAAGGGGCACTAAAGCCAGCTACCTCCAGTCCTTCTGTGGTGGTCATTTATTCATGAGGGAGGAGCCCTTGTGAGCTGAACTGCACCCTTTAATCTGCTGCATCAGGAAGGAACTGAGAGTGAATTCAAACACAAACCTAGCAAGCCCTGCTAGAGGTGGAATTACATTCAAAAATTTATACAGAACTATTAAACTTTAGAATTTCAAATAACAAAGTATATTTGGATAAATATACCATATTTACCTTTGCTCCACACACTTCAAGGAACCGATACATCTGTAGAGTCAGCAAAGACATGCTAACTTTTCCTGTGTGTATGCTCAACAAAATATAAAACCCACTAAGGGGCCGGGGATTTAGCTCAGTGCTTCAGGCGCCTGTTTTACAAGCGCAAGGACCCAGGTTCAATCCCTGGTAACCACGTGGAGACTCACACCCAGCAACAAACAGTACTACATACCACAGTGCCAGGTGTGGTGGCTCACGCCTGTAATCCCAGCACTCGGGAGGCAGAGGCAGGAGGACTGCTGTGATGTGAGTTGGAAGCTGAGCTCAGGGCCAGCCTGAACTACAAAGTGAGACCCTGTCTAAAAAAAAAAAAAAAAAAAAAAAAGAAAACCCACTAAGAGCCTCCTCCAGAGCTGCTTGGTTTATACCAATGCAGTGAAATCAAGAGATGTAAAACACTTTTAAAAACCCGAAAGGTTTGGATTAGCTCCAAATCCATCAATTCACTTTATGCAGTTAGGCAAATTACAATTTGAACAGCAGATTAAAATCTCTTATCAGAGGATTAATTTCTACCAAATGCAAACACTCCAGTGACCGCAGTGATTCAAGTTGGGCACAGCAGTCTTTTTTTCTTTTTTTTTTTGTGGTATGAGGGATTAAACTCAGATCCTTGTGCTTCCAAGGTAGGCATGATACCACTTGAGCTAAATCCCCAGCCTAGTGACAGTGTCTTTTAAAGTTGTCATGCTTGATCAGAAGACATCTATAGTTTCTAGAGGTTCTATCAGAAAAACAAAATACCTCTAAGAATTGTTAAAATGTAGAAATTTCCTCCATACTAACATGAAAATTGCTGAATTTGGGGTTATGTTTCCATGTGGAATATATATAATACTAGTAATTGAAAATGTGTTAACATTTGACATTAATTTTGTGATATTTCAGAGATGTTTTAATACTAAGTATCTCCCTTGATGCTTTTTTTCTGTATAGTACCAGGGATCAAATTCAGGACCATATGCTTGCAAGGCAGGTGTGGTGCCACCAAACTACATCCTTGGCCCAGTTTTTGGTTTTGTTTTTTGGGTTTTTTTCTCAATTCCTTTACCTTTTTCTTGGTACCAGGATCAAACTTGTGACCTTGCTCTTGCAAGGCAGGCACTGGAACCACTGAGCTAAATGCCCAATCCCCCTTCCTCTTTAATGTAATATTAAATGACACTGTCCCAGCATGAGGCAGGAGGATCATGGCAAGTGCAAGGCCAACTTGAACTAGATAGGAAGTTCAAGACCAGCCTGAATTATATCAATACCCCACCAAAAAAGCACCATGGATTTATGGACTGAAAATACTGACAAGCTCAACTCTGAGGGTTAATGCTTTTAAACAAGATTCAACATCATTTATTTACATGTTTTTGACATACATTAATGTTCTTATACATTTAACTAAATCTAGTAACAGTGAAAATGGAACACAAAAGATAATTCAAATTTTAGACTATAATATTTTTTCATTAACTGAAAGATACAACAATAAACAAGCGGCCATTTAAAGTTATGGGCTGTATGTTGATCCACTTCTTAAAACTGAAAGTCAGCCACACAGCTATGAAAACAATAGGAAATTTGCAAATGCAAATATTATACGTATGCAAGTATAATGCATGCACAGTTATCGTATTTATTCTTTATCCTTTATTAAAGCCATTTTTAAAGTAAACAGAAATAAGCATCTTAACATATGTACATCAAGGCACATTCTTCTCTTGTGCTTCAGGAATGACTTACATATGATCTGCTTAAATCTTAATTTTACATCTTACAACAGTTTTTTATACCTAAAAACTTAATTTTAACAATTACAGTTTAAATAGTTTCCTAGAGAGAAGTTGGCATCTCCCCATGCTTATTTTGAAAATCAAAAAATTGGATAGCTTGAAGAGGTGAAAATCTAAAACTCAAACACATGAATTAATATAATTTAGCTTTCAGGTAACTTTTCAAAATATTTTCAAAAATTGTTAGGACCATAATTAATTTTCATGATGGCTACATTTAAGAATTTTCCAAATCCTGAAATTACCTGATAATTTTATAGTATCACAGGACTGTTGTAGATATTTATATTGCTATCCTATTTTCAACTGCAGTTTTTCAACAAAAGTAAACATGATATGAACTGAAAACATATCAAACCTAACTTGTTCATTTTTCTGCAAAAAATTAAGATTTTTATTTCCCAACAATTTTTTAACAGTACTCTTTTCTCATGGTCAATTACTTGCCTTGAAGAGATAATATAGTAAGGCTTTTAATAGGCATTTCATGCACTTTAATGGCATTTAAAAATGAGCTATTCATTTATGAGTTTCCCACATATATAAATACATTGTGCAAACTTGATTACAACATGTAACGCATTAAGTGCTTTAAAACAGAACAGTCCCTGACTTAGAAGGGGTTAAAATAAATAGTCAAGAATTACCAGATCTAAAGCATTAAAAACTATTATATACCTATATATCCTACTGAAGTGGTTTATACTAGAATTTTATGAACAGGGCAACTGAAATCACAGAACCTCTACAGTTTGAGAATAAGAAGAAAAGCATCCCACTGGTATAGCTTGTTAAACTCAAAATATATAATAATGTCAAAATACAAGTGAAACTGTACAGCATTAGACTTAGTACAGCCATTTATAAACATGAATTCATAAAAGGCATACCATGATAAACCACTACCATCAAATAGATTTGTTTTTAATTTCTTTATAGTAAATAGACTTTCCTATAGAACTCACTGGCTATACAGTTTAGAAAAGTCACTGATAGTCCAGAGCTTTGACATAAAAACTCTAAGGAGATAGTCACAATCAATTGTAAACATATGTTCTGTGAGTTCAGTGTACACAAGACTTTTCATTTTGTCATCGCTATATTCATTCTGCTTCTGAAATGTGTGCCACTTCTACTTCAACAGTCTGAATAGCTTCTGCAACTTCAGAGAGTTTCTGTCCTTGCTGCTGTGCCAACACATAATTAACCACTTGCATAATACTTTGGTCAGAAAGCGTAGATACTGATGGACACTCTTCAGTAGCTGCAACAGCTTCAAGAACTTCCATAGTTTCTCCTGTTACTACTACTGTTTCAAGTTCTTGAGGACCACTACTTTCTTGCTCCTGCATGTCTGCAGTTAAAATGCTAACAGCATGTTCCACTTGAGTTCCTTGGTTATGAAACTGAAGGGTGTCTTTTTCCAGCATAATTTTGCAAGGCACATAGTCTGTATGGAATTTAGTCATATGCTTACGGAGTGTTCGAGCATCTATGTAGGCCTGACTACACACAGGGCAGACATAGGGCCGTTCTCCTGTATGTGTGCGAACGTGGCGTTTTAGAGATCGGGCATCAGCCCAAGCTACTCCACATGTTAAGCACTCAAATGGCTTCACTCCTATTTACAAAACAAACAAACAGTGTGGGGTGAGATGGAAGTACTAACAAAATATATTAAAACTGCTTAGCAAATAATTTTTTTACAGTACAATAGCTCATTGACTATGGTAATCTTACATTTAGCATTTCATGGTTTTCCTCAGAACAGAAAAGAAACCAAGATTCTACCCAGGATCAGCACACACTTGCCACAGCCCTCAGGGGGCCCACAGGATTCCACGTTCAGTCCCATCTACCTAACTGAGCAAAACTGTTTCAAAAAGAAAAAGAAGCTAAGCAAATAGCCCAGCAGTAGAGCCTTTGAACTCAATTCCCCAGTAGCAAAAAAAAAAGACAAAATCCTTACTATTGTTTTTCTAGGTATGTTCTTATGGATAGAATTTCCTGAGAGACACATGCTATTTTGCATCATCTCATTTATTCCTTCATAGCAATTCTATCACCAGGATAAACAAACAGAGCCTTCAAATAATTACATTCAGGGTCACTTCCATCACTTGAAGACAGCTTTCAAAATAGGGGAACAGGGCCGGGGAGTTAGCTCAGTGGTTCCGGCGCCTGTCTTCCAAGTGCAAGGACCCGGGTTCAATTCCCCGGTAACCACATAACAATACTGGGCGTGGAGACTCACGCCCAGCAGCAGCCAGTACCACATACCACAGAGCCGGGCGTGGTGGCTCACGCCTATAATCCCAGCACTCGGGAGGCAGAGGCAGGAGGATTGCTGAGATATGAGTTTGAGGCTGAGCTGAGTGCCAGCCTGAACCACAAAGCGAGACCTTGTCTCAAAAAACCTAAAAAAAAAAAAAAAAAAACAACAACAATAACAAAAAAAATAGGGGAACAATTTCTTAGCAGAAAGTAAAAAGGTAAGGTAGAGTAATAGGCAAAAGGGCTGGTGCACAGGAGAGGGATGGCAAGGGAAAAATCCCTACCTGGCTGGCTCTCCTTCTCTTTAGATACATATAATATCAAGTACTTACCTTCATGGTTGTTCATATGTCTCCTATACTCTCTCAGCTGAGTGAATTTTCTTCCACATTGCTCACACACTCGTTCCAGGTTTTGCTTTGCTCTTCCTTTCTTCCCATGCGTGGCTTTCTTTACATGCCTTCTGAACAAAGCTTTTTCATAAAATTCTTTGCCACATATATTACACCTAAAATAGGGGAAACCTAAATTATTCTATCCAAAGCACCAGAAGAAATAATTATGCGCACATATTGCTCAATTCGGTTCAGATTCCTCTCCAATTCACCCACCTGTAAGGCTCGGTCACAGAGTGAGACTTCACATGGGAATACCAGTCTTTCTTCCAACTATAGCACTTATCACAGAATTGGCACTGGAACGGCTTTACACCAAGATGTTTGTTCATGTGTTGACGAAGATCTCTAGCTTCAAAGAAGCTTTTTTCACATCTGCAGTAGTTTAGTTACCCAAACAGGTGTTATCTTAATATTTATAACAAGTTCCAAGTATTCTATACATTCTTAGATTTTCTGCTACTCCACAAGACAATTACCAATTTTTTAAAAAAAATTCCTGTTTTTCTACTCTGGCTTCAGAAATGCAGAGTTTTTAGGTTCTCTAATCTCTACAGCATAGAAATACTTGAGAAAAAACCCAGAGTTCCCAAAAGTTATAAGACAACTAATTTACTGTCCACCTCTCTCTGCCCAAGATTCTACTCCATCCTTAGACACTTCTTCTCCTTCAGCCCTTTCACTCTGTCTCCCTGTGCTGAAGGAAGGCTGCACTCTTGACCCAGACAGGGCAGAGATTCAGAACTAAATCAAAGCACAATATTCCATAGCCACAGTATTTACTCAGAGATGTCCAATGACTTAATCTAACCAAAGTGAACCTAAGCAACAACCAGAAAAGAAGCTGGGCAACTTAGAAATTGAGAGAATGTGAGACTGAAACCACTGCCACTGACTTCTCCACACAGACCTGAAAAACCATGGACTGTGGACCCCTGAATTACAACTGGCCTGCCATATGAACAACTTGGGTGAATTAGGTTAATGCAAGATTCACCTGCGTCTTGTTATCTACAGTGTGTATCCAGGGAAACATGCGTATTTCAGCTGTATTCATTTATAACCAACTTGAGTTACAACCAACCCTTGGGAACTGACTGAGTTCGTAAGTCAAGGATCCACTGTACTAAACAAACCTGAATCCAGCTTACTATCAAACTGTAACACTACTTTTATTCAAGCCAGTTTTGGCTGGGTTTTCTTTCACTTATAATAAAAAGCATATCATCAATAAATTACATTTTAAAATAAGACTAATAAACCGGTGGCACATGCATGTCTGTAAATACTAGCATTCTGGGAGACACAGAGGGGAGGACCTCAAGTGTGAGACCAGGGCAACCTACTGAGACCTTGGCTCAAAAATGAAAAGGGGGTGCTGTGGGGAAGCTGGGAATACAGTCCGGTAGGAAAGCCCTGGATTCCATTCCCAGTACTACAAAAAACAAACAAACCTGATTAGAATGATACATAACAGAATAAGAAATATAACGAATAAGAAATGCCAAAAGCCCATCTGTCCACAAAAATTATGAGTAAACTAGCAAACTATCAGAATCAACTTTATTAAAGCAGTGGTGGTAAACTTAGGGCAAGTGTGTCACAGGAGATCTTTGTATCACTGAAACCTTTAAAAGGTTCTATCACTGCTTTACCAGCTGGGTGTGGTGGCACAAGCTTGTAATCCCAGCACTAAGGAGGCACAGGCAGGAGGACAGCCAAGAACTCTAGGTCAGCCTAGCCTACACAGTGAGACCCTGTCTCACAAAAAAAAAAAAAAAAAAAATCACAAAGACCAGGTAAATGTTTAATCAAGAAATTAACTACTGAATCTGTTAATTGATGGCATTTTTAAACTTATACCCTGGCTGACCATTAACTGCTACACAGAGCTCAGCCACCCCTGAAAGAGCCTGCATTCCCAACACAGGCTTTACCAGATGATATTCCCCTTAAGAGAACTGTGTAGTTTTGATCCATCTAGGAGCTCTAGGAGGGAACTCTTCTTTCCTTTATTTATCCTAACTTTCCTGTTACTGAGGGAGTGTTGCGGGTAGGGAGCTTATGAAAACATTTAAAGGCAAATGTATTAGCCATTGTCATCTGGGGCAAGGAATAATTATTCTGTCTAATACACAAATCAAATGCCCCAAGAGATTCTTTGAACAGTATTAAAAGTCTACATGTTTACTAGCTAATAACCACATGCTCAGCAAGACCTGAAAAGACCTCAAAGTCTTTAACTTTTGGATATATACCAACAAGAAATGAAGGCTAAGGCAGAGCTACGAACAGGCTAATGCTGGAGGAATTCAGGAATTGGTGACGTCTGGGAATGTACGGAATGTACTAAACACCCCTGAATTGTATATACTACTAGGATTAACTTTGTTACATGAATTTATGCTCAAAAATACTTTTTTCCAAGAAATTTAAGAAAATGAAAAAAGGGAGAAATAAAATTATCATAAGAAAGGAGAAATTAGAAGTGCCCAGCTTTTCAGAGAAACTACCATGGGCTAAGGAGGCACCAGTGCACTGATCTAACAGCATCACCACCAGAAACAAAATGTCAAGAAATGCTTAGGACACTGTCTGTGGATCTTTCTTTCCTACAGCCCCTGTGCCTGGGGAGTACATTTAGAAAATCTCTTTATATCATTTTCGATAAATTATTTGTACATGATGCATATTTCAATAAAATGGTTAACAGATAAACAGCAACACATAGGTAGAGATTGTTTTAAATCAAGAGTAGACTGAAATTACAGCTTAGTATTTATTATCTTTGAATATTTTCTTACAAATAAGCTAAGTAAGAAGATAAATGAAATTAACTGAATCAATTGCTTACTGAGTACAGTGGTAGCCCCGAACCTCAGGCTTTGGCTGGTGTTTTTTTAAATGCTTGCTGAGTCCAGAGCCCCTGTGAAAAGACTTTCCACAAACTGAGCAAAAGTACTTGGACTCTCCTGTAAAAAATAAAAACTGTGTCACAAATCTAGCAATCAGGTAGAAGAATTCCAACAGAATTCTTTGTTATGTTCCAGGTAAGCCTCACCGGAGATCCACCAGCCTGCTGTATGCATGTATGCTACTATG